>JAQGBU010000245.1:0-42835 GCA_034698605.1 Isotoma decorata
TCATTGTGGTTTTAACCGGTTAAAACCAGTTAATCACAGTTAAAAATCCCACCGGTTTTAACCCATCCGAAACCCTGGCTAAACCTAAACAGCTACCTTAATCTCATTTAAATTGTTATATTTGTAAAACTCACCAATAATTACTTAATTACTGACTATTTTCAGCTAAAATACATATCCTACACTAGATACAATGCACAAACTAGTTCTATCAAGCAGCCTTCATTAAATTTTACAAATACTTCAGCTCACACCCACGACCTATCTCATAGTAAAAACCTCAAGCAATTATTCATTCCACCAAGCATTTCTGCTATAATTAACTCACAATCATCATCATTTACAAATATTTTCAGCTTACATACACTTACACACATACACACTGGTAAATACATAATTTAATCGAAATTGTTTTTAACAATGATTAAGAGAGAATTCGCAACGACTTTTGATGTGCTATTTTTTCTAAGATTGGACGCTAATAATGTGCGTGTAAATTTCAATTGAGTAATGTCGTTCTGATCCTTTTTATAAGGATGGATATGGTAGTAATGTACATACTTCGCTTGTCAGTGAAATTTGGTATTTTCTTTTGGAAATGACATCAGTTGTCAAAATGTCATAAAATTTGGCCATAATGCAAACAGATATTTTTCAAGAACAGATCCAGTTAGAATTTCTCAAGAATTTGCAACGTTACAAATACTCATTTAGATGTGAGTCTCTTGACAATATCTTAAAATGGGCAATCTTCTATTGCTCATTTGGATGCGATCCGTACCCTCATGACCTGGTGGTGGTATTAGTAGAGTCAGATTCGGAATAGAAGAACGTCTTCTGCTTTCAAACATTTTTGGAATTATCTCCTCTGGTGGTGTTGGCGTCGGTGAGGATATTGGCGATACTATTGGTGATTGTATCGGTGATGGCATGGTTGTTTCATGAGGTTCCTCACTTTGATTGGTGGCAATTGAAGTTCTTCTTAAATCATCCATCCGTTTCAGCTCATCTTTGCACAAATGATTGACAATCCCTGCTCCATAACCGTCTCCAAGAACGTTAACTGAAGTTCGAAGACGATCCCTTCAAGAATAAAAACAAACATTTGTGAAATTCCTAAAATGCCCGATGTTCACCAGGCCATTATTTTAAAGAAATAAGTATTCAAAGTTTCATTCAACGGAGAAAGTAGTTTATGCTTACAAAAGCCAATCCACTGTGAAGAGCAGTGGTACATCTGTGGTTGGTAGATTCAAAGAAGATAAGACAAGAAGCATTGTGATCAAAGTAGCACTAGGAATTGAGGCTGCACCAATGCTTGCCAATGTTGCTGTAAAGCTAAAATAAGAAAGAAGAAAGGAATATTAACACCTTCCTTCATACTTTGGTAATTACCCTGTGGGGATTCAATTAAAACTATTCACTTGTACGAACATCAAAGTATTTGTGAATTAAAATTTACCTCACGGTAATTATATCCACCACTCCCAGCTCCACTCCATTCATCTGAGCTATGAAAATAGCCGCAACTGCTTCATACAAAGCTGTACCATCCATATTCTACCAAAAGTGTTTAAAAAACTTTCTCATTTCATCAAAAACCACAAAGCATGGAATATGCGATCAACAACTCAACTCACCACGGTTGCCCCCACAGGTAAAACAACCCTCGTCACCCTTTTATCAATCTTATTGTTTTTCTCCAAGCATTTGAATGTTACTGGTAAAGTCGCAGAGCTGTGAATTACAGTGGGATCAAAGTTATTATGGTTTGATTAATGCATGGAATTGTATGGCATGGCAGTGTTTAAAATATTATACAAGCTTTGAGATCATACCTGGAAGCTGTGCCCAAAGCTGTTAGCCATGCTTGTAACATCCCTTTGCAAAATACGAAAGGGTTTTGTCGAGTGACGACGAAATATATGAGAGGAAGTGAAATAAAGGAATGTACGGTTAATCCAGCGACAACTGTGATCACATACATACCCAACTGACCCATGGTTTTGTTTAGATCTTTGACTTTCAGTATTTTGCCAGTAATGAGACACATGATTCCGAATGGAGAGTAGCTGCAAGCATCACAATAAAATCTTGAGGTTTTTGTTTTATTTATTTTTAAATATCATTTAAATCAAGCAGTCAGGGTGTCCACATATATGAACTTGTATGCAAAAGCTAAAAAAAAATAATTAAGAATATCGTACCAGAAAATCAACCCCCCCATTTGCATAGTAACTTCATTCATAATGGTGAAAAATTCGAACATCGTTTTTCCTCTTTCACCCATCCTTCGTAGAATTATACCAAAAGCCATGAAAAATATAATCAGCCCCAAGAGATTTGTTCCACCTATCATTTCCAATGTTTTCTCAACTTCCATTGTAATGGGGTCCTCGACACCTTCTGGTCCGGTAATGTTCATGGGCTGAAATTTAAAATTATCAGTTTTCTCGTTGACTCAAACACACAATAGTAAGTAAAGCTATTGGGATTGGATTTAAGAAATTAAAATTCATCTTTAAATTTTGATTTTTGATTAACCAAATCCAGCATTTCCACTAATTAAAAGTATTAGAAAGATATTTTACCCAATGGAAGTTCTTGAGGATCAAAAGACAAACAAATTAAAGTGACAATCTTTTAAGCTAAAACATTTTTACCATGAGTGGTCCTGAATACACAGTTTTGGTTTGTTGAAAGCAAGCTTGAATTAGATTCTCCGGAACCATGTTTCTAAGAAAACAATTCATTACATTGTAATATATTTCCCTGAGTATAAAATTCATATGAATAATGCAATTTATTTAAGAGAACCTAGCAATGTCTAGTAAAGCATCCATTGTTGAAATCGAGGTCGAGTTCCTTCTTCCTCTACCGGTTGATGTCATTCTTATGCTTCCAGGTTGTATAATGCTCACTTTTATGAAAAAGATGTATTAAAATGTTTTTATTCTTTAATATTTATTTATTTTATGCACGGTCAATCAACGCCGTAAATGAAGGTTCAATGAAGTACCTATAATGATCCCAGTTAAGGATGCCAGAAATGAGGTTCCCAAGAAGTACAGCAAAGCCCCGAAACCCACCGCGCTTAATGTTTTTAGATCTATCCCAGCCGCTCCTTCAATGCAATCAAGTAAGTTGCTTTATTACTATGATGTTTAAAACTATTTCATTGTAACTGTGGGCTTTTTACCAGCTAGAAAAGATTGTTCACTAAAGATTTATTTACCAACTACAACCGATGACACAATTAGAGGTAAGACAAGCATACTAAGCATTCTTATAAACAGTTCTCCAGGAAAAAATATGAACTCGACAATATGTTTTGGTGGGTTAGATAGACGCAGTGTACCTCCTGAAATACATCCGATAATAACTCCAAGAACTGTCAGAATAACCACTCCATTCGGCCCCATCCATGATTTCAGCTTAAAAGAGTTTTATTTGCATTACATAGTATTAAGAGGGTAGTATAACCATTTTTCATTTCGATATGCAAATCAACTATATTTCTAATTTTATTTTGAATTGTTAAAAATATGTCTACCTTGAAAAAGAATTTCATTTGCGGCCCAAGAGTGCGTTTATTGGATTCAGGTGGTGGTGTATGACCCCTTCTTCCTCTAGGTTTACGCTGGGCCTCTATGTCCCTACCTTCGGGCAGGGCCTCTATGTCCCTAGGCTGCTGGTGGGCCTCTATGTCCCTACCTTCGGGCAGGGCCTCTATGTCCCTAGGCTGCTGGTGGGCCTCTATTCCCCTACCTTGAGGTCGGGCCCTACTGCCGCTAGCTTGAGGTTGTGCCTCTGTGTCCTTAGCTTGAGGGCGAACAGGTGCGTCCTTAGCTAGTGACTGTAATGGTATGTCCCTAGAACGAGGTAAGAACATTTGCCCCCTAAATTGAGGCTGGAAAGGGAGGGTCCGAGGTGGAGGCTGGAACCCAATGTCCCTTGTCTGACGGGCTGACATCCGGAATGGAAAAGGTAATTGCATTGCTGGCTAGAGATCTTGATTATTTCCTCAGATGAAGTCAACTGTTCTTCAACCTACTGAGTCTACCTAATTCGGTATAAGAAATCGAATCAGGATTTCGGTCAAATAAGAATATTTCCAGGAATGAAAAATTGTGAATTTTCAGTCTTTTTTTCCTACATTGTATCATTTTTTGGGTTTTATTTCGTTTTCCAAGAGGTTCATAAAATATGGAGCTATTTTCAACAAAATAAAAAACAAGGTTTATATACATATCAACTTCTAGTTGAAAACATACAACTTCGTCATTGCATTGAGTGATGTACATGAAAAGCAGAATAAACAATTTAGATTTGATTTGTGGTGAAAGCTAACAGAAAAAATACCATCTCATATCAACTCTAGTTTCATGAAAGATCCGAATTGACTTTCAGATTTAGATTCGCAAGCAACAAGCAAGGAACGAAGCTCTCATGTCATGTCATACAGATCACCACCACTTCGCTTTCCCAACTCAAAGGAATTCACATCTACAACCGATATAGTGTCATTCCATCCACTACGTCTTTTGTCATGCTACTTTCCCAATCGAAAAAAATAGCGATAAATAGAAATTGAAGGGTGACACTGGTTGTTTGTAGTGCTTTCACAGGATGCTGCTTGTATTACGCATTTAAGGTTTTATTTATACATCATTGTGCTACATGTAGTTGAAAAACAACTTTCTGAAAATATTGATCTTGAGGTTGGAAAAAGATGTCAATTGAATAAAACTTGTAAACTTCAGTTCGACTAAGTAGTTTACATTGCAAATAAGGATAAAGCTGAACTTATCATTCAAAAAGAATTAAAAGCAAAGTTCACTTCAATTTGTGTGAACTCAACTAGAAAATTGTAGCATCACCGCAAGAAATTTCAACTTTTCTGTAAATACGATTCAGCAATGATCGTTATTACCCAAGTGTTTTTGCCCATTTCTTTCATAATCTTTGTATTCTATTATTCTATATAAGGGAAGGGGTAGATGGTTGAATGGGGTGAAGCAGGTACAGTAAAACTTGATTTAGAAGCCTACGGGGGTAATTACTTTACCCCTACAAAAAAATATCTGTTATTTTCCGTGCGAGCTTGTTATTTCAATGAAACTTTAACGACATTAACCATTGTTTAAGTGATTTCCATCCTCTTATGTTAAAATTAATGGTAGTACGTACGGGCGAACAGGAGTTCATTTTATACGTATTTGACTTATACCAAAATAAACTTCTCTTCGCCCGTACCTACTACCATTGGCATTAACCATGTTACTGTAAATTTATGACTTTTTCCCTACACGTTTTTCTAAATCTTAGTGTAAATTCGGTTTTCAAGAATTCTGTGAGTTCTATGAGTACTACATCAATTTCATAAAAACTCATGTACAGTATGTGGATAAAGGATATTTTATTTATCCATAAGCATTGGGAAAGAAGAGATTGTTGTTATATTCCTAGAGGGGTGATTTTGGATTTACTTAGAAGGGAGCTATTATATGGAGGGGGTTTAAATTGACTTTTAGAGCATATTGAATAGCCTTTCGCCTTTCACTCACATCGCAGAACATTGAAGTGCTATTCTTCCGATAAATATATCAGTGACAGAGATCAAGGGCCAAATAAAACACTATTAGGAAATAGGTGCAAGTGAGATATCTTATTTATGTGGTCGCGAAACTAGGCTGCCTGTGGTTTAGCTCCAGGTTTAGTTTCCAGTTTACTAACTTCATATTGTGGTTTACGGACGGAAGCCAAAGTTACTATTGAATTTATTGGTGGTGTACATGAAAAAAAGATACGTTTGAAAGTAGAAGGTTATAATGTTACGAATACTTGGTGGCGATATGGACACCCTGATGCGTATCATGTAACCTTTGAACTGATATTGCATTTTCGGCACAGGAATCAAATAGAGAAGAGTCAGAATGGCTTGTTTACTGAGCAAACACAAATACAGAAGGAACTTTTAGCGAAAAAAGAGCCTTTAATACTTTTACTCTGATAAAGTGTGTACTAAAGTCCTACCCTAAAGTAGAGGAAAGAGGGATTTAATCCACTACAGTGTACTGTGATACTATACCACTATCACCACTAAATTTTACCTTTTGAAAGAACCAGCATTACAAAACATTCATCCCTACCGATCCTACTAGCAGCAGTAGTAGCATTTTTTAAACAATAATGTGAAACCCAAAGTTTTAGCCTCGAATCTTCTAAAGGGGCTTTCACCTTATTCATAAAAGCAGATGATAATGGGTCTTGAAGTAGTAGTTTGAAAAAGCACCTGAAGAGAGAAAGAAAGTCTGTAGACTTTTTTCTTTCAAATATGAAGATGATGATGAAGAATCCCTGTATAAAATCCTCATGTAAAGTTGAGAAGTCCTTTTTAGTTTAAAGATCTACTTACTACTTAAGCTTTCTTTAAAAGCCACTAAACCATTACTTATTTGTACTGCTAGAAAGTAAGTGAAATGTTTAAGGCTAGGTGTATGTGTAAAAAAACAGGCTTAGCCCTGAGCGGTGTGTAAATGATAAAGTTAAAAGAAGATTTAAAAACTTTTGTCTTCACCATTTTCCTCTTTACTACTAACTACCTTTTTGATATAATGGAAGAAATCAGTGATGGTGAAACTGATTTGTGACAATGCAATAAATAGTCACTCATTGTCAGGGAGGATGAGGATACCGTTTTTAATCTCAAAATCCCTTAAATCAAGTTTGATAAAAGTAAAAACACCAGGATTTCTCATCCTAATCATCCCACTGACATTCGTTTAATAATTACTTTTGGGAATAGGATTTATAGGATTACAAGTCTTAAAATGTATAACCATTGGTCAAATAGCTTCCACATGGGTAGGTGTTGGGTCAAGAGAAGATAAAATATTAAATACTAAAGGCTAAAATCAACTTTTGTATTTAAAAGTAGAAATGAAATTCTCTTTTTGAATAGCATATTAATCTGTAGAAAAGGAAAGTCTATTGATATTACAGTTAATTATAGAAGGATTACCAAATAGCTTAAGAATAATCTATAAATTCACCTTTTATACTAATTCCATTATCTCTCCTGTATTTTAAAGCAACATGAACCCTCACTTCCATTCTGAATATTTATGAGCATTTCTAGGGAACTGATGGACATATTTGCTGTAGGAGTTGGCATCTTGAGATATTTTATGTATATAATTTATTCATATTGGGGTTTCGTCTTCCGGCTTAAGATTAGTAGAGATCTTTCCTACTTAAATATATATTTATGTTTTCCTGGAGAATAATACTATTTGTCCAAGTCTTTGCGTAGGCTTTGTGAAGACTCTATCTCATTTCCAGCTTTACCATAATAGTATTACGTACCCTTGAGGAGAGAGAAAGAGAACATAAAGAACCACTTGTATCATATCAAAAGTTTCAGAACCAGCCCAAGCTATCTTCTTTGTACTACTGACAGATTACATGAAAAGTTTCGGAAAATAGAGTAAAAAGAAAGGCAAAGCGGTTGAAAGTGTTGAAAGTGACAGCGCATTTCGATAAGTGTTTGTGTTAGTATGTGGACAAAACGGTACAATAAAGGTTATCACACAGAGATAAATCTTAAGCTTCCTCCTATTCCTCGTGATGACAGATTCATAAGTGTCTAAGGAAGTCTGCATTTCCTCTTTAGAGACGAGTCCCCCAATTCACTCCGGATTTGTAAAAATCAAAAGGATGTTTAATGAGCCTCTTCGTTTTACAACTGTTGCTTGTATTTTTTTAGTATTGTCAAAAATTTAAAACTCAGAATATAAAATCAAATAGGATTTGCTCAAACAGACAAAAACTCAAGATCAGACAGAACTAGGTTTGCATAATAATTGGATTTACTTTTTGTCGTTTTTCTTACCCAAGTTATTGCTTAATATTCTACAACTGGGTTTTTGAGGCTTTGGATTTGAAGCCTGTTGGTGATAGAGGATAATTTTTAGATTTTTATATAAATGTGTAATGCATAGTTTAACATGGCACATTTTAAAAACAGGAAAAATTACTTAAGCCTAAAATTCAATGTAGGTGAATAAGTTAGCTACGAAAACTAATGTCGCTTGTTGAATAGAAGAAGAAACTTGGCAATAATATTGAAGAACTTTCTCCTTTACAAAATATTTAATTTATTTGGTATGATTAAACCACACGAATAATCTTGATGACAATATCCCCTAGGTTTTACTGTTAGGAATGTTATGTAATTTCGTTTGTTTTGTACATAATAATATGATCATTGGTCATATAATATTGTGGACCACATTAATGAACAGTTTGTATTAGGGTGAAATGTCTGTATGTATATCTTATGGGTCTGTCTGTCTGACGTCGAATGCAGTGAATCAAATCGGAAACGCAATAAGCAATATTAAAAGAGTCCAATATATTTAATTAAAAAGTTTCACACACGACTGACTCACTTACAGGACATGAGTTTTTCATTTACCATTTATTTGTTTTGGGTAAATGAATGTAAATCACAAAGCGTGAAAATTAAAAACATGGGATTTCGATTTAGACACTAATGCAAAGGCTGTCCTTCTAATAAAATATTGTATCAACGTTTGGAAACTACAGCTAATACTAATGTGTATACTCTTCGGGACGGGGTCGTTTTCAAAAGTTTAATTTGTTTTGACACATAGGAATTCCTCTAGCATATACTATTGTACTACAAAGCATGCAAACAAACTTTGATGATAATGACTGAAAACCTGTAGCAGAATATTTTGTATGGTTTGCATACGAATTGGACTTTCAGGGCAGGTTTACTTTTTCTAGTAAATCTTAAAGCCCTGTTCTCTGACTGTCGAAGCCATGGAAAAATTGATTTCACCTATGCCATAGTAAATACTGTCAAACTGTGTGATGATTTATTTATATTATAACATAAAATAATTAATACATTTGTTAAACTAGATAGTATGCATCGCGTAGCCAAAATAACCTTCTAAAAATTCTTAAATCTTTTTATTTTGAGAAGTAAAACCAAGCTGTACAGTTGTTTTATTTTTTTGCGTAGTAGCAAACGAAATGGAATAATTTTGCATGAACAATGATATAATGATCAAAAATTGTCAGAAACTTCGATTATGCTTTTAAATAATACTGTGCAGTTGCATTATTTTGTTAGGAAGGGGTGAAAAATTTGACAACTGCTATAGGGTACAATATTTTGGCATTTATGCAATTCTGATTATGCACTGAATTACAACGCGATGTTTGGACTGATTAGAGTATATTGTTAATACCTAAAAGGTAAGTTAAATAACTCATTCCCATTAATTCAATCCCTGCCAACCGATTCTAAAGCTTAAAATTTATATAAAAGATTATTCCTGCAACATTTAGCACTCCTTCATTAAAAACACTAACTAAACACTCGAATAGAAATTAAAGCTGTCATAACCATTTCATAGTTTAATGAAGCAACAAGAAGGAAACTTATCTTTAGTTTTAGGAGGAAATTAGATAAACTGAGTTTGAACACGTTGTATATCAAGTTATGAAACTACAGTTAAAACCTCATCCTTGTTCTTCCCCCGTGATTAAGTTCTAGATTAGAGTTGAGTAAGAAATAATACATAGATAATTACTCTAAACTATAAGTCTGGTTTCTCTTTCTCAAAAATCCTTTGATATTTCCGTTCATCCTCTTTACTGATGATTCTTTGAGCTCTGTAGCTCTCATCTTTAATCTTATTTTCTAAGAAATATGACTAGTATATTTATAAAGACAAGTGAAGTGTATAAGCTTTGTATTTTCTTATATAATCCTCTCTCTGCAAACATAACTGATTTCTTTGCTATTACACAAGTATAAAATCCTACAGGTTAAATAATATGCTTCTCCTTTTACTGCCTATGAGACTTTTCAAAGTATTGTGATTTTTATTGTTGTAATTTTCCTTCTAATTATTTCAAATCAGTTAGTTCCACGAAGTGAATAAAACTTTTAATGATTTCCATTCTGTTAGAAGTAGTTTTTCCCAACTGTTTTACAAAAAGCCAGCAACAAGGGAAACAAAATAATTAATTAATGAAAGCATAATAAGGATTCTGTTTTTTAAATATTGTTCTTTTATAATAGAGACTAATTTACTCACTCAACTGCTACTTATTAGTACTTATGTTTCTGTAGGCCAATTCCAGTAAACTTTCGATAAATAACTCTACACAACTACATTTATTCCATTTTCTTTACACCATCAACCATGTCATGCTTTCCTTTGTTCTATGTTATAAGACATTCTGATGGTTTTGGCTTTGTATCCGGACCCTAATGTATTCACACACATTCCCTCTGCTTTCTCTTTCTTTCTTTCTCTCTCTCTTCTCTACCCTTTCGTCTCTCTAGGAGTTTTCTAGTTTACCAAATATATGCTCATCTTTCATGTACAAAATGCCTCAGAACAAGGAAAATTGTGTTGGAGAAATAGAAAGGAAAGAATAGATTGAGGGCAAGATGATAAGCTACTACTGGATGTGGAATGTATTATCTAGACCACCACCACCCCTTGTGTAGTCTTACTTTCGCAGTTTATATTTATCGAGCACATTCACTCTACTGCTGTCAATGAGACATATTATTATTTTATAGCAGTAGTAGTGTGGTTGATGATTTACAGAATAATATGATATAACTTCATTATTATGGTGATGATATGACGATTTGAGTGAACTCAGCCGCAAACGACCAAGATACCCTGGATGCTATTCCTTGAAAATTTATTACTAACTCACATTCTCTCACTTTTGGTGGAATTGAAAAAGCCCTTCTTTATATCTCTAGTCCTTCATTACTATAGCTAAGGCCAAGTCATTTTCAACTTGATATCATGATGATGCGATGAGATTCCACAAAGCTACACGCACACACATATATCCATACACCACTTACTTGGTCTTTTCACTCTGTTCATGCTTTCACCTACAGTTAAAGTTGTTGTCCAATGTGCTTCCTGCATTTAGTCAGATTGAAGGGATGTGCGGGGGCTGACATGACCTTTCATTCTTGTCTTATTAGAGGAAAAAACATATTATGTTACCAAAAATGAGACAATAGTCTAAGTACGCAGTGCCAGTGTGAAAGTTAAATGTACTATTGTGTGTTCTAGTGTGATAACAATTATTGAAGTTTACATGAAGGGTGTTTTTACGTTTTATGGAAGGGTGATACTTCATTATTATCATGGAAAGTTAATGCTTTATGAAATAGTATCTGACTGAAGAGCTGGTGATTAGGTTGGCTTTATACTGTTACATTTCTGCGTAGGTAGAAAAAGGTTGGATGTATTATGTTACTGTGTAGTGGCGTGGTACAAATGGAGACATTTGGTATTATATTACATTTTTAAAAGAAAAGGGCAGTGATAATAAGAAATCTTATCCCTAGATACGTATTCCCTTAACCTGAGACTTGGTTACGACGAATTAAGCAGCGACTTGACGAAGCGGCGACTGCCATGTTCATGAAACGGAATATAGGAATTATTTTGTCAAAAAGATTCATTTTTTGGTTCGTTTAGCACATAATCAATAATTATTGATATTATGTATAGAAAAATAAATCTTAGAAAGATTACGTCTCAAGATTCAGTAAACATCAAAAATATATAAAACTATGTCTGGAAATATTAATTTTCGTGTCTGTTATTTCAGATCCCCAGGGTTTTATTTGCCAAAAATCATATTCCTACTACCAGGAAAAGAAGTCTAAACCGTCTAAACAATAGATTTTACCAGAAAAGAAAACTTGATTCGTGTTTTATATCAACAACGCAGTTTGTAAGATGAAATGTTACAAGAAAAATAACAACGTTGTTTAGTTATCTGGGGTTGAAAGTGTTGTCGAAATTGTCAAAACAATTGCAAAGAAAGAAAAAGAACAAGCCTCTTTGCTCAGTACTTAAGAACGAATTGCGACGTATTCAACAACTTTTATTTTTTTCTTAATACACCTGTCAAAATTAAGGTTAGTAAAGTGTCACCATGTTTCACCTTCTTCTGTTCACGCTCCACTGCACGTGAAAGTATTCTACAGAAAGGTGTGTTTTTTCGAAAGTACTAGAGGCTGAGATGGAAATGAAACAGATGTAAGATGCCTAAAGTAATCTAAGCTGAAAAACAAACCACACATAAAAAAATGCCCACACAAACTGATACACATGATTGATTATAAAGGGTAGAAAGAAAGGATAATGTGGAAAGTTATTCGGAAAAGTATATTAAAGAGGAAAACAAGTCAAAACTCTGGAATTGAGATTTATGACAAAGAGCGTATGAAATGGAAGAGACAGCGTTTGATTTGAATCGAAATTAGTTTCCAAGAAATTAAATGAATGGCTGGTTGAGAAATAGGATCTGACTGAATCTGATGATACATGACATGAGGAAATAATAATAATACCACGCTTCTTTCACTTCTCAAAGAATCTCATACCTTTCAATCTACAAATACACAACGTATCCCTTTTCTCTTTGTGTCAGAGTGAGTGTCTCTCTTTTTAATGTTGAATTTTGATATACTTCTTTCATATTTACGTATTCAAAAACGAAACCTATCATTTCATCTTTTTTTTCAACAGATAACAAGAAAGACTAAATCAATCGTAAGTAATACACACGGTTTTTGTTTATGTTGCCCAATGAACCGTTCCAAACTAGAAAATCATCCTTCTTCCTTCTTAAATCACCTATTGTGAATTTCAATACGCCTTGATCAAAAAGGAATGAATTTATGATTAAATAAAAAAACAGCCTCAAATAAATAACAGTCTATTCAACAGTTGAAATAGATATTGTGAGAAATCAAAGAGATGGAATGAGATGAGATGGTGGTGAAAAAATGATGAAAATGAGATAAGAACGGTAATTACAATAAGTGAACAAAGAAGATAATAAGGATATGAAGAAGAAATGCTGCTTTTGAAGAGGAGGGATGATGATAGGGGTCGACGGAGAAAGGAAGCGTTGTTGAGCTTAAAGAAAAATAGTTGTAATGATATAAGAAGTGGTAGGAAATAAGGGTTGAGGTTGTCTAAAAGGAAAAGTGAAGATGAAAGGGATGACATGTGTGAGGGTGTGGGTCGGGTCGGGTCGGGTGTGCGTAGAAAGGGGTAACCTGAGATGAAAGAGAAAGTCTTGAACAAGTCTTGTCAAAACGGGATGAATAGGAAAGAAAGGGCTATTTTATTCTTGATGAAGAAAGACTCTTTGATTAGATAATTGTAATGAAAAATTTGTTTTGATGATTTGCATGCAGAGAGTCTTTTTGAACAAGAAAAATATGAATGTACTGTTTTTGACATGATCTTCATCTTTTTGATCAAATGGATCCCCCTTCTACTACATGCTTTCTCCTTGTATTCCTCTCCTTGTCATTTTCTTTTTTTATATTTTATTCCCTTAATAATGCTTGTTTTTATTAAATTGTTTAAAATGAAATTTTTATCGGGTGAAAATACCAAGCTTAAAGTTGACAAATATCCCCTTAAGACTATACCTTAGGTTTTCAGTGGAAACTACTGGTGGAATTAAAATTTACATGTAGAAAAAATAGCATCATCTCATTATTTTATAACTTAATATTACGGGTTTTAGTGTTACTAAAAGAGGAGAATATATTAATGAATAATAAGGAAAGACTTTGGAATAAGTTGGTAAAATGAGTGAAAGGTATTTGAAGGGTGACATGATAGCAAGGAAGGAAAGTATTCTTGGAAATCCCTTTCATCACATTATTATTATTATCATCATTATGACTATGACCATTAGATTTTGTGTATTACGAATTGCGAACTAGGATTTTGATTGTGATGGAAAGAAGACGGGAGGAAGTTGATTTAGAATTCAGAGGAGCAGCTTTTGAGCCTCTTGGGCTCTTTTATCAAAATCATCATCATCACCCTCATCTCATCCTCCATATAGTAAGGTTATAATGCATCATCTCATCCTATCTTGTCTTCTTCCTCATTCCCTTCTTATTATTGTCAATCTGTCTTTACTTCCTCGGTTTCTATTTCTGTCCCGAGCTAACTTCCCCTTGGCTTTGCTACCTTTCTTGGAATTATTCAACTTGCCCCCAAGAATTGGCTAGGAATTAAATTTTCCAAACTAAAGATTCTCTTTATAAATATACCTTTCTTCGTATTTGACAAACCAAATGGAATTAAACGGGTCATTTCATCAAATTCCCTAATTAGCCTAAGAGTTAATAAAATTCACATTATGATACGACAGAAGTCGACTTCAATTAGTATATTTCTTATCAGTACTATGGGTTGTGGTCTCTTTGTTGTTACTATATTACTTTATTCTTCCTCTTTTAGAACAATCAGACATATTACATCTTGTTTCCAATACTCTAATGACTCATTTTAAGAGTAAAGACATGCTTTTACACGGACCTTCTTCCTTTTACAATCTTCATTCTACTCAAACTATCACGCACGGTGATTTCGACAAAGACTATAATGCTTTGTTCAGACATTATCAGGTCATTTTGTGTTACTCTTACTAGTATTGAACAAATTATTATAATTGTATCAGCTAGCAACTCTAGTCAACATTTCCTTGTCTATTTTTCATCATCGCCTACTCATTCATGATGTAGTGTTGAATTGGGTGAGGCAAAATTACTTGATAATAATAATAAGGCGCAGAAGAGTCTTAGGAGGAAGAGAAAGAGCTCTATTAATACTTTTAGGAAATTATACTCTTGTCATGCACTTAGGCTAAATTAT
Source organism: Isotoma decorata (assembly GCA_034698605.1). NCBI lineage: Eukaryota > Metazoa > Arthropoda > Collembola > Entomobryomorpha > Isotomidae > Isotoma > Isotoma decorata. The sequence goes on from JAQGBU010000245.1 coordinate 14,778, forward strand.
TCCTTAATCAGTACAGTGTTAACTTGTGACACTGCGAGATGTTGGAACATAATGCCATGGAAGTTAGAATTCCAGCTTTGAAGTAGATACTAATACTAAACTACGTTGTTGATGCTTCTTAAACTGATTAAAATTCTTCAGAGTAGGAGAGTCATCAGCTTCAGCTTTAAGCTCAGTGATTCATAATAATCAGATTGGTAGGCTCTAGGTTTGCTAGTGAGGGATTAGAAAAGGCTTAGCGTTTGAAAGGATCTTATGAGATGAAAAAAAATCTCAAATTTGTTATCAAGGTAAAATTTGTAAGACTAAAATATTTGTAAGGGGTGCTTATGACTTTATGTTAAGAACTTAAGAAAAATAAAGAGATTAGATTTTTGGCAGAATTTAAAAGGGATCGATCATTGCTACAGTTATCGTTTTTTTTCTTAATGATCAGCCTAATTTTTTTTGTATCAAAGGGTGAAGTTGCGTACAAAAAAAATATAAGATTTAATTTTGTAACAAACCTACAAACTAACTAAACCTACAAAAGCTATATTTTTATGATCCAAAAAATCAAGTTTAGTAAAGCGAATAAGATTTTCTTTTAGTTTGATGTGAAAAAGTGAATCAGAGAGTGAAAATCCCTGCTTGCTAGCTAGAGTTTCCTTAAATTCTTATAAGTTCGTAGATTTTAATTTATTATTCATCAACTCTTAAGAAACTTGAGAAATTAGTTGAAAATGAATGAAGATATGTACTGGCTGGAGAGGTTGCATTATAGCGAATTGGAGACGCTTCAGCATTTTGCTTTAATTCATTTAGAATAAGCTTATCTGAATCTGCCTTAATATCGACTCGATTGACCCTTTTACTAAATGCATGAAACATAACCAAATGCTTTCTAATTTCTTAAGTACGATGCTAAAAAAAGGGGAATTCGAAAGACAACTTGTAACACTGCTTGGAACTTATAATAAACAATTCTGTCCAAATTGAGATTTTTGGGCCTGTGTCATTTTTTTCATGCAGGTGTTAGGGAATTTCATTGGGTAATAATAAATACTTAAATTGACATTAATACTTTTTAAGGGCACAGTTTTAGAAAAAAAACACAAAGTTAGCCGTTTTAGAGCAATGTGAGACAAACTACTTAAGAATCTTATCTAAGGGTAAAATATTGGATTTTGAACAAAAAAAACAAAAAAACAAGGTACTTACTTTGCTCATAGGCTGTTTAGGATATAAAGCAAAGTATAGAATTTGTGCTAACGTTAAATTACGTCTTTAGATTAAAATGATCCTCAACTACGTACTTTCAATCCTACAATTACAGGAGAGAAAGTACTCAAGAGAGATTCTGAAAAGCAAAATGTAGGAAAATAGTGTTTACAACTAATCAAGTTAATTAATATGACAATCATAATAATATACTAATATTCAAGTTTGATAAAGTCCTGTACAACAACGTAGATCTTGATCTTCGACTTATTTCCTACCAATCATTTGCATGATTTAATAGGAAAACACCGTAATATTTCTCATTTCAAGAGTTGGAATTGACTTCCTAAGCCTTTGTATAATATTTAAACGTTCTTTACTCATCCAAGTATGGAAAATGAGAGTTAACAAATGTTTTTTAAATTTTCTAATTATTATTTTCATAATGAGCGTAAAATAAAAGAATAAAGTAGACCCAACTGTGATGTTAAAGGTAAATTAAATCGAGGAGAAAATAGTTCATTATCAATTCCAGTGTATTTCATTTTTCTGCTTGACAGCTTCCAACCCAACAGAAATTCACAGTCAACTGTCTCATGTCTATAGAATTCTCAAATATTAATTCAGCAGAGAAATCGCTGTTTATTTGGATGTGCTTTAGAGGAAAGCAACACTCTTCTGTCAAAATATATTAAGTCTGGTGGAAAATATTCAAGAAATGAGCTGAAAGTGTGTGAAAAGGGGCAAGTACGATTGAATGAACACGAGTGGATGGAGCAGGGACATAGTAATAGACAAAAGTACAGAAAAAAGAGTATTATGAGTTCTCCATGCTTTTCAATTAACTAGTTTTAGTCAGAAAAGGGAAAGGGTGGTTAGACCTCAGTGTCTTACACTTACTTCTTAGTTATCAAGTACCCATGAAAGATGTAAAAACGATTATTATAGCACACAAATAAAAAATTAAAGAAATCGGTAATTTTTCAAAGACTTGAACTTCTGATGCTTATTTTATGCAAAAGATTTGAATACAGTACTTGTGTTTTATGCTTAAATTTTAATTTTTGATAAAAAGTTTTTAAATTTTAAAGAAATTGCATTTGGGGACGTAAGGTGGGAGGTGTACAGTGGGGACGTATTGTCCGCTACTCTCGCACCATATCATTCTCTGCAAATCAATTTATCCATTATTATTTGAACAGGGATATCTCTCTGTAGTTGTGTGAACCAATTGGATTTTATGCGATCAGTTAAGGTGGAAAATTGGATGTGGTTACAATAAGAAAATAAATTGGGAATGCCCTGTGGATAGTGATGTCGTTGTGGATGCAGAGCTCAAGAGATCAAATTCTTCTTGGTTTCAAAGCCGAGGAAATGGAACCGGAAATGAAGAGAAAAACGACAAAAATATCATCTTTTACTTGTCTCGCAAGTTAAACCTTTCAACTGTACCTAAATGGTGGTTTTGAGTGTATGATACGACGCAAAAGTTCGGCGTTGCTCTCATAGTGGACATCAAATGAGCCTTCATTAGGTAAGTCGATCGAGGGTGAATTTCGCTCATTTTTACTGAATGCTCAAGTTAAAGAAAGCATGAAGCTGAAGCATTTGATTGAATATGAAGCGTATAGAGCGAACCAGTAGTTGCGTAAATTTCTGATCTTAGGATTAGCTTATAGCTGGAAAGTTTCGTAATAATACACCCTTGGTTCTTTTATGTAATATTGGGGTACCTTTGATGGGAAAGAAGAGATTTCTCAATTTAATTGAACCAAGAACTAACTATCTGCAAATGATTGACATTTGTAAGATCTTACACACCACCACAAATGTCTCTTACTAATTTCACGAAGAGAAGAAGATTTGCATGAATATTAAACAAGAGTATAATTCAGTTCCATTCATGAAGTAAGCTGTCATTTCCGGAACAAAAAACTCATTAAAAATGTTGTTCCTGGCTCATCTTCTTTCTTTGTGTTAATCTGATAGAAGAGAAAAGTTGTTTGGTGTTTTTCTGATTTTTAATAATGATTTTGAAAGAAAATCTGCTGGTTGGAGAAGATGAGAAAACATGCGGAAGATCTTTTCATAATCTTAATTAGATAAAGAAAAACCTATTGAAAGTTCTAAGACGTAAATATTTTGGTTTGAGCTTTTAGATTTATATAAATCAGTTATGCTGATATGAAAGCTCTGATTGAATTATACAAGGGGATAAAAAGGAACACGTTCAAAGTCGATTCTATAGTGGAATAAAATATTCTCAAATTTTATACGAAATTGTTCCCTTAACAAAGGATTCGTCAGGGCTTAAAGAACATACATAAGGCAGGTGTCGAAACAGATTCTCAACCATCTCAACTGCTTGTTGACCAAAAAGGCAAAAAACATATTTTCATACTTTGATGTTAAGCATGACTGAGTTTGTTTTGAAAAATATGTGTCTCATCTCACCACCTGTCATTCTATCAGATTTTCAATCACGTAATACACATATTTAACCCTCCTTAAATGAGCTTTTATAAGATGGCAAAAGCAAGCAATAGCTGACATATTTTATTGTTAGTAAGTTACCCGAAAACCACACGTTCGGATGCCCCAGAAGATTCGAGATTTTGATGCTTGATGCGTAGAATAATATTCGGGGAAAGCTTTGCAGTTAAGTGTGTCATGATTTTAATTTAGTAGATGGAGGTTATAAACCGTAGGCAAAGCAGGTATCATTAAGATTTGTACAGGCTCTCGAGTAAAAATAACTATGTTTCTATGAAGGTTTTGGTCCGAGCAATTTTTCGTTAAAAATTTTGATTAATGAAAGTCATTATGCTGTTAAAATATTACCTTCCATGTTAAGACAAAACATTTTATGTCGCCATGATGGGATAATTTATGAGACATAAGAAATTACCAATAATACACATGAGTTTTTCACCCTTTCACAATTTGTGAATGGGGAAAGTGAGAAACTAATGTTGGATTCACATATAACATCTTTAATTTATGTTCAGATGGACAAAAATGGAAAATAAATGCTATGATTCTTCGTTGTTTGTGATTTTGGTCCAGTGAGAATGTAATGATGGGTGATCAACTTCATATAAATACAAATGCAATGCATCAGCCAAGATAAAATTGATTTCAAAACGTCACCATTTTACTTTAATGTGAAACTATGTAGGATTATCTTTAGAGCATGCGAAAGATAAGTGAGGGCTGATAAGAGTCATTTAGCAGATTAAGATGAGTGACAGTGAATAGTATGATCCATACAATGATACAATGCCCGTTTGTTCTATTGAATCTACTTAAAAATCCTTAAGTTTGATACTTACCTTAGTCAGATGCAATGAAGACGGGATGTCAATCTTTTCTAGGGTTGCATTCGCATCAATCGGAAGTAAGGAAGGGTAAAATAGGACAAGTGTGCCCTGTCTTGTCTGTAAATTACTGGTGAATGGGAGTTACAGGAATCGTAAAAAGGAGTTTATTCTACTTCCGATCTAACTCTAATCTGGATTTTATTAAACCTAATCTTACAATAGAAACTAGTTGAATAAAATTAAAAGTTAGTTTACTCCTGATGCTGGGGTAAGACAAGAATTGAAATTAAAGTGTTTCCTTCTTGATTGATTAACGTTTCTCTGGTTAGCTTACTATTTTCAAGTAAAAGATTGAAATGATGTACTTATAATGATAAATCTGTGCCAATTAATTTCGATTGTTGCGAAAAACAAAACGATAAATTCTTTCACTGATTCTAAGAAGAATAAATGAAAGATAGTTGTGTCGAAGAAAAAGGTATAATCTTTCAACTAATCTAATGAAAATAAAATTAATATCGTTGTCTCGAAAAAAAAGATAAAGTCTTACAATTTTTCTAACGCAAACCAAGTAAATAAACGAAACAAAAAAGAATATGATAAACTTATAAATATAGTCTGGGAAAATGTATAACGTTACCGTTTTGCTGGTTAAATTTTTCTTCAAACTACAAATAAAGGAAGTGTAAGGAAGAGAAAGGAAGTTAGTTAGTCTTCTTAAGATGCTTGATGTTGTAGCTTCAGTATTGTTGGCTTGTTGGGTTGAGATGAGACAGTGTGGTTAATTGAAAGAAGGTAAAGATGATGTGGACAGGTCTAAGGCTCAAGGAACACTGTTGAACAAATCCAAGTCGACGGCGTATTTGAGCTGAAACCTGGAGTGAAAGCGTCTACACTTATCCAACGTTATGCTCCAAGAGAAAGCTTGAACGGGAAGTGCAAATAATTCCCTTGGCATCACATCATCACCATTATCACCACCCTCCCATCACACTAGAAGCCTTCGTATACCACCCATTCAATGAAGCAATGTCACAGTCATCCTTTCTTTGGTTTGGATTACCAACACCATCGTCGACTTATTGCTTCGACCTGATGGTGCTGTTGCTCCTGGAGCTACTTGTTCTAGTGTTATCTGTATAATTTTGCATAAAATCTACTCCTAATTGACATTGAATGAATCTCGTGAGACATTTAAAATCTTCGTTGGTAAAATAAAATCAGAAAAATTTCGTCATGGGGATTCACCCCTAGAAACTTATTGGCCCTTTTACTTTCTCCTCATTCAAAATTTATGAAAATAGATTGTCAGTTATAGATGCGTATTTTAGAAATTTTATTATTCATAAGAGTGGTGACTATTTTTTGTCTCTCGATACGCTACAAAAAGCTACAATGTCCTTTATGATAAATAAGAGTTAAGAGTAGACTTTCTGGCTTACGATCATAATATTATTATTACACGGTACTATGCGTAATGAATAAATCATAAATTTTTGGTAAGGCACGTTATTTTGTAGATACTACGTAGGAGAGAGGAAGGGATTTGTAAAGAGTTTGATTTGAAGCCCTGTTTAATTTCTTTGAGGAAAATGCCTACGGGTGAAGAGGAGAAGGGAAAGGCATTTTGTTGTAGCTGATGCTGAAGCCACCTTGTCAACGATCATTGTGATACTCATCGTTTTTAAACTAATTAGTTGAACTTATTAAGAGTGAGAACATGGAAATATGTATGCCGTAAAGGATTTTATTCCAATATATCAAAAAACAATTCTAGGTTGAGGTTTGGGGTATATGTAGATATAGTATTTACCCAATTAGCTTGGACGACGGAAATTATTTAAAACGTCGATAGTCTAGTGAATTATTACATTAAAATGCCTAATTAATAATGGTACGAGTAATGATATGCCTAGAAGATGATAGGAGTGGCAATTTAAGCATTTAAAAGCACCGAAGTGTCCAGGCGTTTTTTGTTTAGAAAAGCCCAGACCTGGAATGTCCAAGCTAGAATATCCATTCGCAAATTAAAGGTTAGAGTATGTATTCTATTTCCATGAATCGAATATCATACATGTAGATTGTTACTTATTTAGTAATATATGTTTTAATAATGGACTAGGAATCGAGTAAGTTTGATTATTATCAAAAGTTATGATCAAAAGGTAATTGCGTCTAACAAACTCTGTAAGTACTTTGGTAAAGGAAAGAGAAGTTGGTATCATAATTTCTAAAATTACGGACTTCTCAAAAAAAACATGAAGAAATTATATGAACTCATGAGCTTAGATAGTTGTAATTTTTTAAAAGAAGGGAAAACGGTATTATTTCGACTGTGCAGACATATTCTTCTTTCAGAATAAAGTTGGACAATACATAATTATTTTATCATTCAGGATTCCACTAAGTTTGCTGCATAATTAAAGGGAAAAAAGATGCTTTTCAAAGAGAAAAAGATGAGTCAGATATAATTTCGAAGACTTAGCATCTTAGACTTAACAAAGCGAATATGATATCTTTTTAGAAAATAGTAAACATACTTATTTTGTTACTGACGGACAAGAAAAAGGTAATGACATGGCGTTATTCTAAAATTTATGATACGGCAGCTTGGATTAAAGAAAAACGATATGTTTTTAGGTTTTTTGTCCTTCAAAGAGGATTGCTTACATCTCTTGCGTCGTTTTCTCTCCTTAGTGTTTTGTTTTTTACGCCTTTGATGTTGTTTCAAATAAAGATAGGATGGACTCAATTTTCGAGTTTTATTCATTTCAATGAAAGTATTTTTCGGTTACTTTCATTTATTTTGGCAGCTCAGGAAAAGAAAAACATAATAGTGGATGGCTGAAACAGTTATATAGTTCTTTTTGAAAGGCTTTCATTTATTTACCTGGTAGACGTTACAAGATAGGTTTTGGATCACGAGAAAGATTTTTCGGTTTGATGGTCTCTGCAAGTTTTAGAGCTGCTGCTGGTGGTGTTATGTTGTAAGCGCGTGTAGGGTTTATTAGTTTCTGGACAAGTAGATTTTTCCCAAGGATTTTCACCAGATACGCATTCTTCTGTAAAAATCATGTAGTTTGTGGAGATCATGTAGCTGCCTATTTGCTTTGATGCGTTTTTGCAGAACCTTTTGGATTCTTATAAACTTGCTTGTACGTATGTACTTACAGAATAGGTTGATTTCTGAGAGATAGAGTAAAAAGGGTGTGTATTTATTTATGAGTCTTAATTTCGAATAAGAGTTTGAGAAACCCATTGTAAATATATTATGAGGTAACGCAAAATGTGATTGAACTTCGTTTATGTGCCCTACATACAATAAAAAGATCAATTTTGGAAAAATACTTTCCTTCAAAATTACTCGCTCGCCCCAACTCCACCCCGAACAAAAATATGTGTAACTTGTCTATACGAGAAACTTTACTCCAATGCATGGCATCATGGCAAGGGTTTTCAGAATGAATCTCTAGTGCAGGGTGCGCTCCATAAAATGACTGGAAACCCCTCATTAACTTACCAAAAATATAATGACTGTTTTCTGAAAAAATTACTTGAGAATTTTTAGAAGATTATTGAAATAACAAAATTACTGCAGAATACAGAATACAGCCCCCCTCCCCCCATGGAATATAGAAACGCTTTCTGGACTTCTGGAGGGTTGAAGTTGCAACGCGAACTCGTTTGGAGTTTAATAAGGCGTCTTTTTGAACGCGTAAGCTGTAGTCAGGCAGTATTTTTAAACTAAAAGTAAATGTAAATTTCGATTTCTTTGAACTGTTTCACATCAGCGTATTTTTAATCGTGATAGTAATAATAATCATTCAAGATTATCGTGTGATGTGATGAACGTATTTTATGAAACCATTCTAAAAAAGTACGAGAAAAAAATTCTTTCAATATCCAAGGTGTATTTTGTCAAATTTATTTAACTTCTTGTGATTCTGAAACCTTAAGAGGAAGAAAAAACAACACAATATAGTCTATGAGCTGTTATAAACTTATGTAAATATTCATATATTTTATACACATAACAACATTATGAGAGATTCTACGCTATAAGTGCACAATTTAATGTACAAAATGTGTCTTTTGTATTTAGCAAAACTTCGATAATATTGAATAGTTACGAAAGGCTAGCTTGGCAGATGTATAAAATCGAGTGTGATGAAATTCAATTATTTCATAGTATGGAGTTTATACACGAGGTGTTCGAGATACCCTGAAACTTTGAAGCAGTAAGTTTTAAGACATGTAATCATGAAAAAAATAATTCTGACATAAGGCTGGAAGACAGGAAAAACATATTTGGATTTGGGATTGAGGTTTAGCACAAATATGTTGGAGTGGAAAATTGACAATTTAAACATTTTGGGATGTTGATATTATGATTTTTTGATACCTAATAAACTATACAAACGGTTATCATCAAGTAGCGCAGCTAACTACAAACAAAGGTACAACATTCAGTATACACCAGAGAAACTTAATTGTTTGGTTACAGACAGACACAAAACATGAGTATTATTGAGATAATTGCGTCAGTTATTATCTTCGTCTCTTTTTCGCATGTTCCCTTTGGCAAGTTTGCGTTTCTTGAATGCCACCTCGGGTTGTTCAGATTTGATGCTGGGTCTTGAAGACAACAAGGTTGATGATGCTGACACGCTAGTGACAGTTTTTTCTGTGAAGACAATACGCTCTTCGCCTTCAGCTTTGGCTGCTAGTTGAAGGGAAGTGCCAGGTGTTTTTGAACTAGATGATGATGGCAACTCTAAGAAATTTCCTCCTTTTCTGTAAACAGTAATTATATGCGTCATTAGTTTTTTTTCACATACTTATATCTTTTGAACAATTATTATGTTGTTTTAAATATTTGTATTTTTTATAAAGCGATAAGTGTCAGATTATCTTTACTTTTCTTTTACGGACTCCCAGCCACTAAGTCGTTGATAATCTTTGGTAGGTTTATGTAAGTCAGCTAAAAATGTCTCGTCAGATTTCTTTTGCTTGTCACTACGATGAAGAATTGTCGGCTGAGTTTTTTTGTCATTTTTTTCTTCGGTTGATCCATCAATATCCCCTCCAGATTCCTCTTTTAGTCTATCGTAGTACGATTGAATCTTCATTGAAACATCCGGGTTTTCTTCCATATCCTTTTTGGATGCTGCCAAAGCCGCCTATGATAAACGCAACAAAGCAAAGGTTAAAACAACAAACAACGCTTTAACTTCCAATATTAAGTAAGCTTTGGATTTACATTGTTGTATTTACCTGCTCAATCTTTTTTAAGTCATACTCTAATTTTTTGTCTGATTTCTCCTCGGCCTTATTTTTCTTCTGGATGTCTTTAATGCGCTTTTGAATATTTTGCTTATGTCTATTTCCATTCTCATGAAAAGCTACGGTCTGCAATAAAGGCATACATATCATTAGTCGTATTTATAGTAGATCAGAAATACAATAATTACAATCTAATACATACGAATAATAATAAGGCTATAGCAACTTACAACTTTATTGTCTGTAATCCAACATTTACAGACATCGCAGAACTTTTTCTCCATACTTTTCCAGTAGTCTGCCATTTTGTATTATACTACTTGTAGAAAATTACTTGGTGAGGGTAATGCCAATCTCTATTGAAACTCGGGTCAATCTCTGTCAGGCCTTTGATCGCTTTCGTGAACAGAGGGTCGAAGTCTTCACAAATTCGTATTTCTTCAAACAACTGGCTTCTTTTAGCTGCTTTTATTAAATCTAGTAATTTGTCCACGCGAGTTGGGTTGAAAAGGATGAATTGGCCTCCAGGTTTCAAAAGTTGTGAAACAGTTCTTATAAGTGGGTCAAAAATACAAGAGTCGTAAACGACGTCCGCAGCAATTACTTGGTCAAATTTGTTTTCGAATTCTGGAACCGTGTACCCGTCCCAGCGGAGTAGAGTTGCTGAAACGACCTTTGTGAAAAAATCGTTGCTTTTAAGACTTTTGCTGATTTCTTTCAGATTTGATGGATCTCCATCCGTCAAAACAACTTCTTTTGCTGAAAAAGAAAAAAGTACATTACGTTATTATAGTAACTTGCCAATTTTCAAAATTTTAGTGCAGTTAATCAATCAAAACTATATACTACGTTATACATGCAAGTCACGTCAACCAACACCAATCATTTAGGCAAAATTATCTGAAACACCCAAAACGTTTGTGCAACTCTCTTTTCAAATCATTTCTACAAGTGTTCATATGCCATTCAAAGTGCCTTCATCCACATATTTGTAGTACAAAGTTCAAATTGGGAGTTAATTCAATTAAAGAGCAATTCAGGTACCTAAACCAAGAACTTTGAATGAAGTTGAGCTACTGTGAAATTTATCTAAGTCTAGTGTCGAAACAAGCAGCAAATTTAAGAATCAATACGAACATGAATCTTGGAAGGCTTTTTTTTCGCTGTTCCACTGGTCTTTAGATCCATATTAAGAACACAGCAACACAGTACAACCAAGCGAAGTTGCTATGCATCACTTCTAAATTAGTACCTTAAACATTTATATACTAATTTATAATTTGCAAAAATTAATTTTCAAAAAAAATAATGCTACATTAGTGAAATAACTTATAGGTACTTAAAAATTATTATATCAAAAGAATTAATTCATAGCGGTCCCCACTCCCCACTGACTGTGAGTTTCATTTACTTCCAATTGAGCTAATCTTAAGATACACACAAAGCATTATACAAACCGAGACTTGGTAGCTTTATTAGCCCACGCAAAAGCTTTAAGTGCATCTGAGTTTCGATGTTTTACACTAAAGATAAGTGAAATTGAACTCCAAGGCGTCAGAGAGTAAGAAGTAGTATTTCAAAAACTCACGTCCAAAACCATTTAAAGCAACCAAATACAAACGAACACACGATACATGGCAGAAATTAATGAGAGAATGATAGAAGAACACAACCGAGGTAGGGCGACTCTCGTAAGAAAGAAAGTCAAGTTTCAGTTCTGGACAACTGATACCTTCGATAAATTTGGCGATAGCAAGACCAGCCAAGCAATGAAATCCGCCTCCAATTTCGATAACAGCTTTGCCTTCGAAAATGGGCGAATTTTTTAGACACCAGTAAGTAAGAGCTTGTTCTGCAGGCCAAATACAAATTCTTCCTGTTTTATCATATCCACGAAGATCATCAATATCCAAGGGTGTGTAATGCGAATCTCGATAGACGGTAATGGGGTATGAAGATGATGTGATGGTTGATGAGGACAAAGATTTGAATGCGATAGTACTACGATTTTTATCAGCTCTTGTGATAGCAATTTCAACCTGAATTTCACCTGTTGTATCATTTAATGTCCAGTTGATAAACTCGGTGAATTTCTCAAAAACCCTTTTAGATGCTGGATTATCTTTAGGTTCTGGAATACGTTTGTTGATTATTGCCTCTTGAAGTAAATTCCATCGATTTCTTGCAAGAGTTTTTCTACCCGTACTCATTGATTTCTGGGCTAACGTCCACAACTTGCTTGACCTACACCCTAAAAATATCCGTTTGACCCTAAACATCAGAATCAACGAACTAATCTTGAGGAAGCTTATATCAAGAACAGGATTTTCAGGCTCAGATTAGCATAACTATCGCAATAATTAATTCCTGCGAATGTCTAGTGAACGTTATTAATTTTGTTAGGTGAACATTCTTTCCACATCCAATGCCTATAAAAATATCCGAATGCATGCATAAATAAGAGTAGTTTTCCTTGGAAAATAGACACACTATTGGAGGAGGTAGTTAAACTCTTATTTCGAGAGAAATAGTTTCAGATTATTCACATTAATCCCAGAATTTAGAAAACTCATTATATTTGATTTAATTAATGAGATCGGTTTTATGCACAAATATTAATAGCTTCATTTTTTTGGGTCATAAAATAAATTATATGAACGAAAAGTATGAAATCGGATAAAAAAATGTACTCCTTTCAGTTAGCACGTGCTTTCTGTAAAAGGCCTTACGGGGTACTTCCATTACGCCTAAAAAGTCTAAACGCATTTCTCAATGAAAATGCCTTTCAAGCATTTATAATTCTTTTACACAATATTTCCCTCAATATTCCAAGGAAAATTATTCTGTCGGCAAAATAACTTTAATTTTTGCCCTCTCAACTTATTTTAGATAGCGTTCTAGATTGAAAGTTCTTCGCAATAAAGCGCAAGCTAAACCGACTTTGTTAACAGTTTCAGCCACTGAGCTAGTTAAAAATCGTTAATCCAACCAAAAGACACATTGCTACTTACAGAGGGATACCATGCATAGCATGCTAATGACTACTAATACTACCACTACCCCAAAAACTTATTTGAACCAATTAGTCTGTTGCAGATTTCGTAGGTTATCTTGTCACATAGACTTAGTCTATGATCTCGTCAAAACTAAAAGTACAGCGTTAATATTGACTTAAAATGAAACAATCAATTTATTATATGATTATATTCTTCGAAACACAGATGTTCTGTGTTTCGAAGGGATTAAGAATATTTTACGAAGGCAGGAAGACAGGAAGAATCTGAGAAATATGTCTTGTTATAGTCGATAAACTGATAAGCTGCAAGCTACATAAAAACTTTGACTAGACTACTACTATTCTCTAATTATACAAGATTTTAGGGTACTGCGGTTTTGAAATTTAAAGAACAATTTCATGTCTGGTTAATATCAGTTCGTTACATACATATTGCATAAATAACACTACGCCAAAAAACAAAAGCACCCATCTAGTAATTCTAATTGTTTTTGAAAAAATCATTTGCAGTTCTTCTTGTAGAGACGTGCGAAGTAGCTGTTGTATGTGCACTTGAACTTGACAATAAAAGTGCCCAACTACAAGCGGTTTTGTTATTTATTTCAGTGCTCAGTAGCTCATATGAAGCCTTCAAAGTGTGAATTTTTAATTAAACTAGGATAATTCTGTTAGTCAAAATAAAAAAGCTTTTAAAGATGATTTCTCTAAATAAAGGTATTAACCAACCCCTCAGACAACACAACCCAACGAAATTGTACTTCGAGATTCGCAAGCTATTTCTAGATTCTCGTAAGAACTACTGCTAATCAGTTTATTATCTACGGTAATGATAATTCAAAGACTGTCTTACCCGATTGGTCTCTATACAATAATTTTGCCTGTCATAGTTGTTTTGAGAATATGGGTCAGCTAGTCAATCTTCACACTCAGAGAAATTCAAAAAATCTAAAAAGGTCAAGGTGAACCTTAGAATGTTTGCCCAGGCTACTGGTGAATGAAGGCGACCCAATAATACTTCTTGCAAGCGTCTTAGCGTTGTACTGCAAAAGATTTGACGACCGATTTTGTTTAATCTGAATAAGCCAACCAAATATCAACCATGGGGTTAATCATGTCCGTGAACTGATAAACCCGGAGGTTCTTTTCTTAACAGCGAAACTGTACAGCATTAAATCAAAGAAAAGTTAACCAACGCTCTAAAAGTGTATAAGTTTAATGCTTTAATGTAACTGTAACCTGTTCGCCTGATAACACTTATAATACTTTAAATAAAATAGCGGTTTTGTGCAAGGGTGTGCCCCGCTGCCGCTACTAACTCATAACTGTAAGTATGTTGTACGAGAAAAAGAATTAAACACAGTTTTACCATCGCCAGTAAACTTATTCTTTTTAAAATTATGTGTAACAAATCAGAAAATACAGATATTTTAATATTGGTTATTTCAAGAATATGTTTCTGTATTGTTTGAATTTTGTATGTATTTTTTTATCAAGCTTTAATTTCCATGAGACAACAATGAAATCTACGATTCAAAACGGAATTTCTGTGCATTCCTAAATTCATATTGAAGTCTTCAATTTATTTTATAGAAGGTTGCAGCGTTTTTAAGAAATTAAACTACAATCTACTCATTCATTTTAAGAGTCAGCAGTGTCATGATTATATGAAAATAATAACAAACCTAACCTTAAACAAAAACATCGCAGTTTCATAAAAGCAATAATATTTAACTGAAATTGGCACACAGCAAAAGTGATCTAAACGACGTGAAATATGGATACATGAGGCCCCTTTATTATCTCAAGAATCTGAACCTAATTATATATGAAATAATATACAGTAAAATCTTCATCTTGGCCTTTCACCTTGACTTTGAGGTGAAAGAAACTGCTGGCTAAAATGCAAACCCCGTTTCGCAAACCCTAGGTGGTTTTTCATTGACTTTGATGAGATAGAAGCTAATACTGGGAAAAGAGTCTCTCGCATCGAACGGTTTTTCACTGACTAGAGACGAAAGGAGTTGATAGCTCAAAACCATGGTGGTTTTTCAGACTTTGATGAGAAAGAACCTAATACTCGTATTTAATGGCCTCTCGCATAACCACAATGGTTTTTTAGATTTTCTACTTTTTAATCGAAAAATGCAAAGGGCCTAACTCAGGTCACAGTCACAACTCACAATCACAAATAGTATAAATGATTTTATAAGTAACGTAATCATTAATAACATCAAATTAAAAGTTTTTTAAACTTGAAGTGACTGAAATCATCCTGAAGAAGGATTTAACCCGAAAAGAGTTTCTGAATCTTAAAAAAATATGTAGTAAAATTTTGAAATTTTAAAACATTTGTTTTCCTCAATCCGTGGAATTATAAGCATTTTAATGAGATTCATTGCATTAACCAATCTTGTTTTAGTAAAAGGCCAGTTCGTTTCCTAAACAGTTTCTCAATGTGCAGCGTGTCGTGAATCAAATTTAGGAATTTTCTGAATTCTGGACATTAAATGAAGTTATGTGTCGATTTATAAAACAATTAATAAGTTTAGTTAATTTCTTTAATTTTACAGTTCATCCCACCTTGACCTTGTTGCTGCTTTTAATCGGTATTAAATCGTTAATTCAAATTAAATGGCTTTAATGGTATTAAATCGAATAGGGTTGATGGTTGGTCTATATGTGTAATAATAATAATGAATAATAATAACAACAATAATAATACAATACACAATAGCTGAATAGTCAAGTTCATGGAAGTCAGATCATATGAAGATGAAGTACCCAAAAATAAAGCCCTGTCAAAATACCAATTGGGCTGAAACTTTCAGAAATCAAATCTGTCTTATTACAGTCTAATCTAAGAGTAGTGAAGGATAACCTTTCACCCTTATAACGGTTTACACATTACATTTAAAGCAACAGCTATTCATACGGAGTTAGAAAAGAAGATATGTCCTTATTTTATTCCTTATTGTCCTTGTCCTTTTGTGTCATTTTTATCATTTAGGTCTTTGATCCATGATCACAAATTGCAGATTGTTTTGTGTACATGAATGTGTGATGGATGGTTTAGTGAAAACTGAAAAGTGTGAAGACTTTAACTCAAAAATCCCAAATCGTGTGCATAATACATAATATATAATGCATAATGATTGATGATATATCATATATATTGTATATGTTGTATGTATTTGATGACATGAAATAATAATACATACATAAATCAATGCTTGTAATTTGTGGAACAAAAATAAATGACTTCTAACCTTTGACCTGGAACGTTGAAGGTGAGGCAATACACAATATGCGGAACACAGTTGACAGTTATCGTTGATCGTGTATTGTTTTAAAGTGAAGCTGTACTTTGTACTTGGAGACTTCCTTAAAATGTCTTTACTTAATTACTTTTTTAATCTGTATTCGTTTTGGATAAAATTGAATTTAATTAAGAAACTGTGTACTTTTCAGTGACTTGTCCTCTGTGGTTAGTCGGGGATTGTGAATTGGGAAAGTGCAAATTGAAGACTTCAGATTTAAATGCAGAATACAGACAGAATACCACTGAAAAATGCTTGATGCTGGATATAAAGAATGTGCGATGTAATAATGCTTTTAAAGGGAAAATCTCTTCGAAATAAAATACAATAATAATAAAATATTAAAAAAGAAATAAATGTGAGTGACTAATTAAATAATTATTATAAATTTTGTTGAATATTTGCCGCACGTAAAATGTAAATGGAGTGAAAATTAGACTGGTGACATTTCCCACGCTTCTTTCACTTCACTTTTATCTCTCTTCACACCACACACACTCACACTGTCACTACTTCTCTTTGCTTGCTAGAAAAACTCCACCTGATTTGAAAAAACCTTCATTCATTTCTCATACTGCTTCTACTCTTCGCTACGGAAAGACCTATACCACTTCTGCTCTTCGGTCCTAACTTCTAAGGTACTATAAAAGGAACACACTACACACTGTACAACTACTATTAGGAACGAACCACCACCACTACCTACCAGCTACTACCTGATTCTCTCTACTTCATTTACACCACCGACCACCACTACCGTCATCACTCTTCTGTGTACACATACGATTGATCGACGTCTTCAAGAAGGTATCTCAACACTTGAATTATTTAATCAAAAATAAATTAAATAGCCTGAATTAATTGTCAACTTCCACAGAAACAATGAGTTTTAGTCACCTTTGACTAAACGTTGCAGATTAATAAATTTTATTGAATCAGATGTTATTCATTATTATAGTGGAAATCTCGTGTGTGATTTCAGATTTTGTTGACAGAATTATAGTGTGTAGTGTCTTTTGACAAGCAGCAGTGCAGAGTCGCAGAGTCAGTGGTTTCCCAACAAATCATCTCTCCTCCTCACTGCTGCAAGAGCATTAAGCACAAATCTATTTCATGAGGTCATAAGGATGAAGGAATAGGTGACACCCACCGCCAGTCAGTGACAGATCGTGGATTGTACATAGGAAAGGGTGAAGGGAGAGACTCAAGAGACTCAAGCTTTTTATAAATCGTAAGTAAAGACCTTAAAACGTTATTTGTACGCAGCCTTTAAGAATGAGACTAGTGTGTAGTCAGTAGTTGTGAGTTGGTAGTGACGAGGGAACACACACTACACTTCACACTTCGCATCGCACTGCACTTTTAGTTGTTTCAGTTTTTTGTATAGATTTTGACTAATAATTAATTCGTACTTTTTCGGTTTGCTATCACTGCTAGCAAAAGTTCGGAACTAACGACAACAATCAAAAATTGTGAACTATAGTCAGTCAGCTGAAATATTACATAAATAGTGCAAAAAATTCTAATTAGCAAAAGGGAACGTTCAACGTTCTATAGTTGATAGTTCATATAATTTCGTTACATTGTACATTTTACAGTTCACAGTTAATGTGTAATGTAAAATTGAGGATAGGATTGATCATTTGAAACTTAACAACTGAGATTGAGATTTGTCTTCAGTTCATATTTTATATTCATCGTTGATTGTGTATTGATACTAGCCACTGACAGTCAACAGTCAACAGTTAAGATATTTCATCAAAATTATCATTGATCATTTGGGGGGCTGCCCTTTCTATGTTTCTAGCCCTACCTACCCTACTCACTACTTAGGGCTACCCTAGTCACTGCTTACTTACTGCTTCTTTAAATCTGCAATCGATTAACACAACAGCATCAAGAAAACGCTGCGCACATTCATTCACACTCTGAATATCATATTAATAGCTAGTGTGTAGTGCTCAAATTACGTTCAACGTTTGAAGTTAATCCATCCATAATCATTAGTTGTAAGCTGTGAATCGTATTAGGGCAGATTGCAGAATACTTTATAGGAAGTATCTAAGTGCAAAGTGAGACATGCCTTTTTTAGTCTTATTTATTTCCAATGTGTACATTTTTTATTCTGTAATTGTAATGGATGAGGAATGTTAGATGGTCAATGGATAAGGTGTTATATTGACATTTGTTTGTTATTTAATAGTAGTGACTAGGATATTGGACGCCGAACGCAAGCATTGCATTGGTGATCGCATTCGCAGCAGGAATCAAACCAAAGACTGAAGACACAAGACTAGGGAAGGCAAGACGTTGCGTCGTTTCTCATTAATAACTCATTAATACCAAAAGTAAATAACTTGTAAAAGATCGTTGGGGGACACACAAATTAGAAAAATGAACTCCTTTAACAACTTCGGTGGCGGAAAGAAGCCTAAAACCAATTTGGAGAAAGCCAAAGACAAAATTTTCTTTGAGAAGGTAAAATATCAGTAACAAGTACAATTTTGGATGTGGATTTTAATATTATAATCATCATTATCTGTCACTGTCTACCTAAGGGACAAGAATATTAAAAATTTTCATTATTGCTGTGTATACTCTGAATATAGCAAGAAGGAAGTCTGTGTGGCCAGCACTGCCTCAACAATGCATTACAATCGCAGATGTTCAGTCCCGTGGATCTTTCAACCATTGCTCAAGAGCTTGATGAGCAAGAAAGGCTCACAATGGCAGAAAAAGGAACGCATACCAAAGAATATCTGGAGTTTATACAGGTACATTAAACGAACTATACAATTTGCCTGTGGGGGTGCACATTGTTTTGAAATAATTGGTTAAAAAACCAATTGGTGTTGGGTAGTTTTAACATGAATTTTATATTTTCATTATTATTTAGAAACCATCGTCGAACTTCGATGACTCCGGGTATTTCAGTGTACAGGTACTGTCGCAGGCGCTAAAAAATGTCAACCTAGAGCTGGTCTCTTTGAAGTCTGATGATCCACGTGCTGTTCGAGCCAGAAAATTTCCTGTGTTAGTCTTTTATCTTTGATTATAATGTTTGTAGTGTATGGAGACAGTATTTATTAAGTATTTATTAAGCTGATATTAAAAAGACTTGTAAACGCTTAAAGATCTGTTAACTTTAATTTCAGAGATGAGAGGCTATACATCTGTCACATGGATGACCATTGGTTCGCACTTCGCAAATTCGGCCCACAGTGGATCAACTTGAACTCTACTCTGAGTAATCCTGAACTCGTGACAGACACATACTTTTCCATTCTTCTTAAAACCCTCCAAACTGATGGTATAAAATCCATAGGGTCTATGCCTTTTCATTAAAGATGTAAGACAAGATAGTTCCATCAGTACTTAATATTGTATGTTTTATGACATAGGCTACACTATATTCGTCGTTTTTGGCGAACTTCCGGAATGCGAAGCGGACAACTTGTTCGTGTCCCTACGTCGAGGTGAAGATGGAAAGTACATCGAAGAGAAAGAAGAGGTAGGATATAAACTGGGTGCAGGTGCTGAACTCAATGAGGAAGAGTCTTTGCAGCGTGGTATTGAACTCAGTCTGGCTAAAACTCCTGCCGAAGCTGTTCGAGCACAGCGTGCAGCTTTCCTAAGTAAACTGGCATCACGATCTGCATCTTCAACCTCAGTAGAAAAAAATGGCACAGCGGCTGAAGAAGGGGGAGGGCCATCTTCGTCTTTCAAGTCTCACTAACTCTGCTGGTCTCATAAAACTTACTACATCACTCAATTGGTCCTAAAACCACGGGCATGGACGACTTAAATTATGAAAGTTCAAGGAGTTTTGAGTGGAAATGATTAATTAACTACCATAGTACAACCACATTGAAAGACCAAATGTAACCAAATTTTCAGTTATTTGTAATACATCTGTTCACATTATCTCTTACATAGCCTCATTGTTAAACGGTTCAGGTTGGGAAAAAACAATTAAATTATTTGTGAACTATCGATTTTGTATTATCTACACTGATTAAATTCTTAACTTAGCTTACACACGACAACTCATTCAAGATGTGAAATTCATTGTTCCTTTAGTGTTATTAAGTTAGCATATTCTTCAATCGCTGTACGAGCATTGTATTGGCTATAAACTAGTTGATGATCACATTAGTATTAAGGTATCTATATCTTTGTTGATGATACACAAAATGTAGAAAAAATAGTGAAACGAATCAACCAAAAAATGTTTCTTGATTTCCTGCGGAGCTCATGTAACTGAAATGGATCATTGATTTCATTGTAAAGAGCAGGATAGAATGTACTTAACCAGCAGTTGAAACATATCTTTCTTCAGTTCATTATCATTCATTGTGCAACAAACAAGACTTCGTAAGTCTTGTTGGACAATTGCGTTCTAGCTAGCAAAATCGTGAAAATCTCGATATGGATACCAAACATTTCCCCGTGGTTTTAGGATATTTTCTCTACTTAACTCTGCTACAATGGCATTTTGTAGCCACAAATAGTAGTGATACAGGTCAAGGTCTGATTTTAAATGATCTCAATCAATCTGAGTTAGGATTCATAACTCCTGGCAAATATGCGGAAGAGGAAAAGCACATTGCAGAGATTACTGCACAGTCTGACGTCGGTGTTTCTGACGAGGTTCAAGTATTTGCTAATACTACAGAAGATAATCAGTTTGGAAAACAAATTGCTTTCGATGATGGAGTGAATAGAAAGTATAGAAAGCGATATGGTGGAGGAGGAGGTGGTTACGGTTATGCAAGCGCTGGAGCTTATGGTGGTGGTGGCGGATATTCTAGTGCTGGATCATATGGAGGTGGAGGTTATGGTTATTCACGAGGAAAAGGAAACGGAGGCTCTAGCTACGGCGGACATGGTGGAGTTGGATACGGGAACAAAGGTATGTTTCTAATTATATAGCTTTGAAAAAGGTCAATACAGCCCGAATGTTTGAAGCTCAGCTTATTTTAGATGTTATCCATCCCAGTGTATTTATATATGACTTACCAGTAGGAGTACTTGTAGAATTTAGTGAAAATAAACCTTCGTCCCCAATTTAACAGGGGGTAAGAAATACCATTATAATCCAGCTGTGAATAAATATGGAGGCGGAGGCCCCATAAGTTTTCCAAATCCGAGTAAGGCAAATGTTCCAAACTACGGGTCGAGTTACGTACCAGGAATTGGAACTGGAACAACCAATAATGGCGGAAGTAGGGACCCAAGCGGTGGTGGAGGTACGGATGTTGCCGTATCCGTACCCATAGCATCAGAGGACTCTGTTCATATCGTTATATGCGAGATTTCCGATAAATGTCACAAATTTGCAAAGTGTGCATCACATTCGTATGATTACCTTCGATCGAAAGATCGTTGCTGTGTGCATACCAAGCAGTACAAAGGAATGTGCTGTGATGGAAAATACCCGGAAGCTTCTTCAGGAGTTGGGGGTCACTTTAATCCGTACCCAACGGATAAAGTTCCAATTCCAGACATAAGTCAGAACTCCTTGCAATCAGCTGCATCTAAAGGTTATGAATATCAAGCAACGTACAGAAGCATTGAGAATAAACTTCAAGAGCTGAACATTGTGGTAGAGAAGGGAACCGCTTCCTTTGGACACCTTCAGTTTTTTCAGGTTAGCTACATTTATTTTCCCCTTCACGGGAACCCTATTAAAAATAACTTTGCAGGAATGGCAATAAGCAGGATGACAATCTGATTCATGGTGGATGGTGTCGAAAATTGTAGATGATAAAAATGAACTTGAAGCTTAAAGTGAAGTAGCGAATTTGCCTATGGTCTCATGAACCTTTCAATTTAATGGAAATACTTGAATTGCAAAATAGCATGTAGATAGGAATTTTGATTTTTCTCATTGAGTCAAAACGTGTTGTTTTTTCGTGTTTTCTGAGGCTGAAACCGTCCAGGCTATCTTAAGACAAAAATTAATGGAAAATATTCCGGTTGATTGAATCTCTGACACGGTGTGTTGAGAAGATGAATCTATCCTTTGCATTGAAAGCGTTCAATAAATACATTTTTTCATTGATTTTCATAGACGACGCCTGCAGTTCTTCACCTTGCACGGGATAATTTTTTGGCGATAAAAGCAACGAGTTACATTCAAGACACGTAAGTTTTTCATTGCCAATTTCTTGATTCATTAATCCTTGCCAAATTGTGAACAGGCTTGATTAGGTACTTTCGTTCCCATAATATTATATGCCTCTTCACGCAGCACAGGTACAAGATTAGTTATTTAAAAAATAATTAATTATGCAGTATAGCTAATAGCCCAGTAGCTTTAAAAAGATTGTCCAGAATTGCTGTCTGTAATGAAATGAGTTTTCGCAAGAACGTGACATTCTCATGATCAAAAATAGTTTTTTGTGGCATGCTAAACATTCTTGCAAGCATTTAACATTCAAACCCTCTAATGTCATTTTTTTCTTAAATAGCAATTTCATTACAACAATGATTTATTATTTGTAATCATGGTAATCATGGTGCTCATGTATTTACAATGTACATGGCATACAAAGTTTCATCTTATGTATTATCCACATTTTGTTAAGAATTCTATGTATAATATAAAGTAGTATTAAACTATTATAAATAGCAATGTGCATAAACAAATTGCCGTAAACAGGTATTTCCTATCACCAGACGAGGCAGGAATAGGACTGCAGGGGTACGACTTTGGAGGAACAGTTTTTGAGAAAACCTGCCCTGCCGCACCAAAGTGTGAACGATTTGCAAAATACCGGACCGCTGATGGTTCATGTAATAACCCAAGCTCGCCAAGATTAGGGCAAAGCTCTACTACGTTGTTACGTCTTTTGCCTCCTGATTATTCGGATGGTAACTGAGCCTACTGTTTTTCAAAATGAAGGGCTTTGATGTTCTGAGTACTTGAGAATGATTTTCCAAAAATAGGTGTTTGGGCTCCCAGAGTCCGAAAAGATGGATCATCGTTGCCCAATCCTAGATTCGTAACTTTATCCTTAGTACCTGACGCAAATCTTCCAGACCCTCGCTATTCACATTTATTGATGCAGTTTGGCCAATTCGTTGACCATGATTTGAGCCATGTGCCAATTTTCCGATTTGGGGATATGTCTGGTGTTCAATGCTGCAGCAATACGCAATCGGATGTTTCACACCCAGCTTGTTTTTCCTTTGATATTCCACCAAATGATTTTAGCAATCGGGGTCAGCCTTGCATGAACTTTGTACGTTCTCTAATAGCCCCTCGGATAGATTGCACGTTTGGTCATGCTGATCAGGTATGAAGAGCTTATCATCTATGTATATAACATTCCAAGGTACAAATATTTTATAAGGTGTGTAAAATTTCCTAAATAAACAAAGTACTAATTTGTATACAGCTAAATCAATTAACACATTGGTTAGACGCTTCGCAAATTTACGGTTCAACTTTCGAGCAAGCTGAATCTCTTCGCGAGTTTTCTGGGGGTAGACTCAGGATAACTAGAGATGATACAGGAAGAGATCTCCTTCCAGAAGATTTACAAGATCAGGATGATTGCAGTCAAAATGGAGTAGGAAATGGGGGTCATTGTTTCGTAGCCGGAGACAAGCGTGTCAATGAACAAGTACTATCATCAGCGGACTCAGTTGATAAAATTCTAATAATTCATTAATTTTAAAAATCGAATTTTCCAAATTTTAGATTGGACTGACTTCAATTCACACAATATTTTTGAGAGAGCACAACAGAGTAGCTTTTGAACTCGCAAAAGTTAATCCAGGCTGGGAGGATGAAATTGTTTATCAAGAAACCAGACGAATAGTTGTTGCGGAATATCAACATATTTTGTATAATGAGTGGTTGCCTATAATTATAGGGCGAAATTATATGGAAACCTTTGGTATACTACCATTGTACGAAGGATTCTATCAAGGATATGATGGCAACGTTGATGGAAGTATTTCCAACGCATTTACAACAGCGGCATTTCGGATGGGTCATACCCTTGTTCAGGGTACATTCAAGTATGTAAAATAAAATTGAGATTATGTTGAAATTGTGTGAAAATTTAATGATGAGACATGAGTCTTGTTTTTTTATTATCTTTGTAGCTTACAATCAAATTCAGGTGGAAATGTAGGAAGATTAGTTCTCAGAGATTTCTTTAACAATCCTCATCTAATAAGAGAAACTGGCGTCATCGATTCCATAAACAAAGGACTGTTAACTCAGCCAATTCAACGTTTTGACAATTTCGTTACTACTGAGGTACACCATTACAATTGTGCTAGATGTTGAGATTGAATTAAGAAAATTATCCCATAAAATTATAATTTCAGCTAAGGGACCATTTGTTTGAAACGTCTAACTCTCCTGGATTTGATCTTATCGCTTTAAATATTCAAAGAGGACGAGATCATGGACTTCCTAGCTATAACGAATACAGAGATCTATGTAGATTAGGAAAGGCACGAGATTTTGGGGATTTAGCTCCAATTATTCATCCAAGAAAAATTTCGCAGTTGGAAAGAATTTACGGAAACGTTGACGATATTGATCTTTTCATAGGAGGTATTCATGAAACACCTTTACAAGGTGCTGTAGTAGGGCCTACATTTGCTTGCATTATCGGAGATCAATTTGTAAGGGCTAAGAAGGGAGATTTATACTTCCATGATAATGGAGGTCAACCTCATCCCTTTACAAAAGGTAAAAATGCTTCCTTCATCACCTTCCAAGCATGCATCTTTTATTCATGCAACAATATTTTCAATACTAAAGTTACTTTAAATGAATTTCCTCAACCTTGAAATTGTATAATAGCTCAACTGCACGAAATACGGAGTGCCAGTATGAGTAGAATCCTTTGTGATAACTCTGATGAAATTCGATCAATTCAGCCTCTTGCATTTCACTTACCTAATGGAGGATAGTAAGTGGCCGTTTATATAGCTAATTTTCATAAATCCTTTATGCCAATAATATGTTTCATATTGTAATTAAAAGCACTGTCATTTTGCTAGCAATCCTATGCTACCCTGTGGTAGTCCGTCGATTCCACATGTAGACCTGAGAGCCTGGAGACAATGATGTGGCTTGGGTCAATGCGTCATTTATGGCCTTCACTAGAAGTCCTACTTCATACTAAATTCACTTCCGCAATACTTAAAATACTGATGGAGTCGCATAGTTTAACTTATTCTGTTCACACATCTAATCATTAATTTGCAAGAAACCTTTTGCTTTTATATACCAATTTTTGTGTACCTTGTAGCATAAATTTATTTAGTATGATATAATATCAATAAAGCTGGAAATTTATAAATGCATACAATAACAGCATCCGTAATTAACCTTGACAAATTTCCTAAGTTTAATATTTAGAGTCGATGATCAAGAGAGGTTTAAACCGTTTTTTAGAGACCGGATATTTTAAAGTTATGACGAAATAGGCATATGTTCTCAAAAAGGAATTTGAAATTTAAAATGGACAATTTTAGTATGGCACTCAAAATGTTTTTCGTGAAGCTTAACTTCCTCGATAAGTTGAGAATCCATAAGCATTCAGTAAAATCGGTACGTGATAGTGCTCGCCCGGATTTTCAATTTCAAAGACAACTTCAATATAGGGATAGAATGTCTTCTCTCCCAGACCCGCAAAGTAAGACTTCGTATCAAAATGAAATTTATATACAGACGGTGTGAATTGCTCAGCACTCAGTAAGTTTCCTATCCTGCCATCCTTATTCGTCGACCTGAAAAAAAATTCAAGGGGCCATTATTAACGCCATAACCATAACATTTTCTTGCTGGAGAGACGGTCTTTCCCTTGTTTTCCGTATATGGGTTGTATTGTAATGTAAATGTACAGATAATCAGAAAGGTTTCATACTGTTCAGTAACAAAATCCCAGCTTCCATCCTTTTGCATTTTGTACAGCTTGACAAGTACATTTGAGGCTGGACGTCCTCTGGAAGTGTCCAGAATGTGTGAAGTCAATGGATTAGTATTTTGCATGCCGGAACTCTAGTGTAAAAAAATAGATTTTTAAAATTAATAGATGACCTTCAAATAATAACTTTCAGAAGCATTGTTATTTTCATTTTTAAAAATTATTATTAGAATTAATTCCCCATTACATTTAGACTACCAGTCGGAATTACTGTTGCAAACTGCCCTCGACTCACGAAAAATAAGAGAGCAATGCTCATCAAACTTAATGTTGGAGCAAACATTTTTTTCTCACTTCAATCGTGTATTCTGAGTTGGTCCTATGATTTTTTCAAACTGCTAACTGCTAAGAATATCGTAATGGTTTGCCTTATAATATGCGTCTGTAACCTTAAACTTTGGGCTGAAGTTCAATGAAGTCAGGTCTATTATTGCTAAAACACCCCACAAAAACAACAAACCGCAAGTAACGATAGACTAAGACCAGAATACGAATTATCAGACAATATTTTTTAGCTGGAGAATGAAAATGAGAGTTCAGCTAAAAAAATAAGTGTAAGTTTAAGTCAGTATAATTTATTTAAATTGTCATTTCAACAATGCAATGTTACATTGGCTGGGATTGGTTACTAGAAAGATGCAAAAATTGCCTAAAGAGACCAACTATACAGATATTAGGATGTATGGTTTGTATCTTTGAAATTTAGGTGTGGGAGTAAAAAGTAAAAGGTATGTGATGATAACTTTGTTATTCTGTTGAACCTGTTC
Organism: Isotoma decorata; assembly: GCA_034698605.1. Classification (NCBI taxonomy): domain Eukaryota; kingdom Metazoa; phylum Arthropoda; class Collembola; order Entomobryomorpha; family Isotomidae; genus Isotoma; species Isotoma decorata. Next base: position 41,640 of record JAQGBU010000245.1, read on the forward strand.
CAATCCGGAAATCGGACCATGTAACGAATCAGGACTATCAACTAAAACAAGTTATAATCTTGTTATGAAAAATATATTTTAAGAATGTAAATTTAGTTAAGCCTACCCGGTTAAGAGTTAAAATATTCTAAAATGGAAAATAAATGTCTGTTTGCGTTAGTGAATTTAAACAGAAGAAGCAGGAGGTACGAGGTGTTAAATGCTTTATAAAAGTCTTAAAACTTACAGTTGAGCCTGTATTACATAAAAAACCACATTGAAAGAAACTTCAGTAATAAAAGTTATTTTGCTGTATATGGTTAGCATATGTAACTTGAAGCACAGTTTGACATTTACTAGGTTTTTATTTTTCTACAGTAGAGAGCTTAGAATATTATTATTATTAAAGAGTTATGGGCTAGTTTTTTACTTGATCTCCTGCTGAATTTGCATAGCACAATGACATGGGAAAATGAAATAGGAACAATGCTGACGGCTTGGAATAGTGAATATTTTAATGTGTCATCATAAGTTTTATGAGATCCATACAGTAGGATTAAATTTAATCTTGGATAATCGCCGGAAGCTGAGTTAGCATTTTAATCTAGATTAATCTGCAAGTTTAAAAATATTTTTGATTATAATGATAAATTAAATTTGACGATTACCAATTTTAAACACCATCTCTATTTTCCAAGTGCATGATTTAAGTCTGGTCATGTTATTAAGAAAATAATCAAATAATTTGAAATCCTATAGCTTATGAGTTTTTATTACAAACTCACAAAAGAAATGTTTGCAAAATCTAAAGCAAGATTTTAATTTTAATTCATGAAAAAAGACATACGATTATATAAAGCATGCTCAAATGAACGAAAACTTCCTCACATGTAAGTCAGTCATTATATGTGTGACATTTTATTCAATTGCGTGAGTTAACTCCGAGTTAGAGATGCACAACAAAAATTGAAATGCCTGTGATACTTTGTTGTTTATAATAGAAGTTCATTAATGAAATTAACAATGAGCTTAAAACAATGTATTTTGAGATACAAAAAAAACAAATGAATTTCTCTCCCTATTAAGTATTCCATACATTCTCATGCTTCTGATTGTTTTTGTTCTCTTTCTAGTAATCATTATAACTAGCCTTCCCAGCACCCGCATGAATGCAGTGCAAGAAATGGAAAAGCGTAATTAGAAATTAGCACGCATTA
>JAQGBU010000246.1:0-42782 GCA_034698605.1 Isotoma decorata
CGAAATAGAGCCCCATCCTTTTTGGAGGGTTGAAAAAATAACTCCCCATGGGGTTCTAAATCGCGTTTTACGGTAATAAGTTTTCTGGCACTTTCTGCCTAAAACAATAAAACAAATTGTGGAGAAGGGCGATATGACTGTGACAAATATGGCTATGATGAGACCATGCTTTGCGGGATATCCCTTCCAAGGTATCATGCATTTTGAACAAGTTGATGGTAAATATTATTCATTTTTGAAATTTTTTCCTTTAATTTAAGCACAGTCTAAAATAGTTTTAAATACAAACCAAAGTTACCAGGTTCTTACGCAAATTGTACTCTACAAGCACTCTGAAACTGCAAGTTAAAGTTTTAAAAAACTTCGGCAAAATTTAGCTAATAAAGATTAAAAATTTCTAAATCCCCCAAAACAATGTCATACATTTTAAGTCATGTTTAAATATTTTGAGCTAATTTAAACAAAAATGATTAGCTAATTATTTTATTTAAATTATTTTAATTAAGGCAACAACACTATTTATAAAATCATCAGTATTTTATGAAATTATTTTACATTATTGATACAAAAAGAGTAAGCTAACGTCTTTTTACTAGATCCCGATTAAAAGTTTGAGATTATTAGCTACGCCAATATCTAAAATAAAGGTTTTAAAAACAACTACGAGCTTCGAATTCATTCCAAATATTCCAATTTTGAAAAACTTATAGAACCCTCCAGGATTAACTCCAAATTACCTTTTCATTATTTTTTTAAACCCATTAATTGGCTTTGCACACCTGATCTCAAGCCCATAATACCAAAGAATTTAATAAACTCAAAAGCTCATGAATAAACCCAGTCCATTTCACACATAGGGTAGTTGTGTAATAAAATCTCACAGAATATTACGATTACACACCACCAAGCATTTCAAAGAATGACATTCTGCACTAACTGAAGTTCTAGTAATAGAATAAGGAAACAAGTCCACTAACAACAAACAAAAGTGATTAAAAAACAAATAACTTGTTTAAAGGGTTGTTGTAAATATGTGCTACAAATGTAAGTAAGAGGCATAATGCATTTTCTCAGATGATAAACTATAGCTGCAAAAAATGAATTCCTTTCAGCGTTCCAATGCATTTCAAACTACTAATAAAATGTTCCATAGGTCAAAGTGTTTTTTACTAGGGTATTAGTTGTACTGTGGTAAATATGCATGTTATAGATTGGGTTCTGTACCGCGATGCATATCAACATACATGACAAGTGGGGTTAATAAAATATATTATGTGTTAGGTAACCCGACATGAGATTTACGATGAGAAAATTGAGCCTTGTTCTCTTACTTACTATCTTGTTGCATTTCACGGTGCTAACAGATATGACCTTTGCTCCCCATAAAAATAAAATGCATTTATGCTTTTATTTTCAATAACCTAAACTAATAATACTTTTTTAGGCCACAAGGGAATATACTTTGTCTTTTTTAAGCATAGGATATGAGAAGGAAGTACTTGTAGAGAAGCCTTTGTAAAGTCCATGAGTATAAGACTGACTGAATGGTTCCCAGAAATTCATGTGTCAAAGTAGTATGCATTTTTGATTTTTTTGTCGTTCAGAAGTAGGTAATTCCTGCAAAAAAATGTCTGTATGGGTAACTAAAATGCACCAAAGTCAGATAAGACTTCTCTTTGTTAAATTGTCATATCGCTGAAATCACACGTAACTCGGCGTTTTTTTCCCAATGCCTGTTTGTGTGTGGGCAGGCTTTAACTTTTATTTTTATAGCATTGTAAAATGTAAATGTACTCTGAAATGCATACAAATGTTGAAAGTGCAATCTGTATGCATGTATAAACGAATTCCTTTAAGTGTTTATAAAGGGTGTCTATTTTTTATAAACTTATTTTGACATACTTTTTCTAGACGGATGATGTGAAATGCATTATGTCATTACAATTATATATACAAATATAATAATAATACATAAAACATGCTGGAATTAAAAAATAAAATAAGGGATTCGCTGTATTTCATAAAACTACTAATGAAATTGTCTAAAATAATTAGGTTTCAAAAGTCTAATTTTCGTCTTATAGGACAAGGACGTGTAAATCAATTAGGAGGAGTATTCATAAACGGTCGACCACTTCCAAATAATACTCGATTGAAAATAGTAGAATTAGCTGCATCGGGAGTAAGACCATGTGTCATCTCAAGACAATTAAGAGTTTCCCATGGATGTGTCTCCAAAATTCTGAACAGGTACCAAGAAACGGGCAGTATTCGTCCTGGAGTTATCGGCGGAAGTAAACCAAGAATTGCTACTCCTGACGTTGAAAAACGAATTGAAGACTATAAGAAAGAAAACCCGGGTATATTCTCTTGGGAAATTCGGGACAGGTTAGAAATTTAATTCCTTTTGTTGGCCCTCAACCAAATACTATAGAGCAGGGAATGATATTATTTTTTATATTAAAAGTAAGGCCAATGACATTGTTTACATAATAATATTTTAAACTGTGTCATTTAACCATTGTATTAAATGCGAATAAATTTGACAAGTTTAAGGCATTATTGTATGGGCTTGAATATTGTGCGTGAGGAATTTCGATACCAGTACTAATAAATTACTAGAGTACACTTGTAATAATTTTTGTATATTTAAATGATTGTTTAATTGAGCTCCTCGTTTGTAGTTCAAATCGTTGTTCTGTTGTATTGTTGTTATAAACATGTAGTATGCCTACTTTCATTCTAATTGTCATTTCCTGAATAAGCCAATGGACAAGTTTTGTATACCTCGAATAAGAACTAAAGTAGAGTCAAGTTTCTCATTACTTGTCACTAATAATCCTCACATAATATTTTGTGATGACCATAAAGACTTTTTATATTCCTTTTGATATATAATGGAAATTATTCGTTTGTACTCGTCATCATTGGATCGTTTTTCAATTGCTTTTAATATTTTTCTGCTGGTGATACCATTTACTTATGGATTTTTTTTACTCTTTAAAGAATATTTTACTGAATACTTTTATCGCACAAAATTGCAATTGTACAAGACAGGGTGTAATATGGGTATTATTATAATTTGTGAGAAACACTGAAAAACCTTGTATTTCAGGTTAATCAAAGAGGGACTTTGCGATAGGACTAGTGCCCCTTCAGTCAGTGCTATATCTAGGCTTCTACGTGGTCGTGAGTGCGAAATGGATGGGAAGAAATATATTGATGGTGGTAAGAATTTTTTTCTTCGTTTAAATTATTTATTTATATCTGCTATTTCTTTTCTAATTAAAGTTAAGTCTGCCTATTCTGCATTCATTTGTATAGAAATTAATACTTCTTAACGCCGTCTTTATTTTTGTAAGAAAAACAGACCGATAAAGGCCTCTATCTAAAAAAAATGAGGAAATAGTTCACAACTACAGATTTGATGAATTGCACAGGTGTGGTCAAATGCCAAAAGTCTAAGAACAACATATCCACCTCCCTATACGTCTTTAGATGCATTGCATTTGTTTCTATCTAGAGGCACTTATATTTCAGAGAAAGATCAAAATAAAATGAATTGAAATTTTATTTTCTGTATTATGAGAAATGTTTGCAGATCATGCAAGCCAAGTGAATTTTAAGTTGTAAATGATGAAACCATGCCACGTTTTCCACTTGCATGCTTGCATGAGTATGCATGATAGGTAGTTGAATTCGAGAGGAAATGGCCCTATGGCATCATTCATTTATTTTATTTTGTTATAAATTATAATATTACATTTGATACAAAAATGCGTTAACTTTCATTGCGGTCCAAGATGATCAAAAAGTACGTACTATTATAATATTCTTAATGAATGAATAAAATAGTTTTACAAGATTCGATGGGAGTAGAAAGTTGAATAGGGCGGAGATGGCCGTAGCTACTTAAGGTTACTTATTTTCCATTACCAACATTAATATACGATGGGATTTCCGCTCTTGGCTTAATGTTATTTTACTATTTAGATTAAAAAAATGTAAACTCTGATATGTAATATGTTTTATTACTATTGCTATTGTATAAAAACGAAGAGTAAGAAACTCTTTAATGGGTAGAAACCAATATTACACTCACTCCCCTTCTAGATTGAATGAATGTTTTTTTTCTATTCTGATGGATATTATTCGTATGTGTATGTGTCTTAAAAGAATTAGAAGCTACATTTGTTCACTATCATTTGATGAAAAAATTAATATCAGGGGGTGAATTGTGTGATGGGTAAATCAATCAATGAAATAAACTACTACTACTCCTTCTACGTACCATATTATACCTTTTATATTAATTGGAGTAAAGTATCTTTATTCCATGTGTTCTTGTTTAGTAACTAGTAGAGGTGTCTGTAGTAAGGAATGAAGTATTTCATTACGTACATGTAGTAATCAAGTATAAGAGCATTATTACTTGAGAAAGATGAAGACAGTGAATAAACATCTTATAGGGTTACTTAAAATCAGAATACTAGGCAGATGATGAAGTAATGAGCCCAAAGTGTGTGTTTTATGATTGTAATAAACAGGAAAAGACCACCTTGGGTAATTAGAGCGGCTTCGGCTTCGTTTCTTCCTGATGAGGCTGAGATAGTATTCATTTGTCTTGTTTCTGCTTGTCATAATAATGATAATAACAATATCATTATGATATGATTATTTATCAAAACGTAGGTTATACAGAACGTGTACCCTTAACCATGAGGTGTTTATGAATGCCTTCAAATCAAAAAGGAACTGGTAGGAACTACAACCTAACAGTACAATTGTAAAATTAAAGTGTAGAATTTATTAGTAAAGTTATAGATAAATATGTTATTGTATAATAATATAATATAAAAATCATATTATATTATTATATTTTATTATTATATTGTATTATAAATAAATAGATTTAGATTCAAAACTTTTAAGACCTGAAAATCTTATTAAGGTATCTGAGCCTATAAAAACAATTTTTTAAGCCATGAGTTTAACAGGAGAAAGGGGAGGGGAATAAAGTATTAAAGTTTTTTAAAGTAAGTATATGAGTTTGTTTTAATGAGAAGTTTGGAAATGAATAATGCACCGATTTGCAAATAACAATATTGGGGTGGGGGGAATCCATTGGTACGGCTACCAAGTAATCTAAGTACGTGTTATACACTACCATATTAACTATATACTAAAGGTTTACTGAGTTTGAAAGCAAACTTACTGAAAGGCTTAAAGCAAGTGAGTAAAAAATCTGAGCATTTTTTAAAGTGCTGATGAAACCTTTGATTCATGACCCAACAGGTAACAAAGGCAATAGTGACGCATCGGACTGTGAATCTGAACCTGGAATTGCATTAAAAAGAAAACAGAGACGGAGTCGAACTACCTTCACAGCTCATCAATTAGACGAACTTGAAAAAGCTTTTGAGCGAACTCAATACCCAGATATTTATACTCGTGAGGAATTAGCTCAACGGACTAAGCTTACTGAAGCCCGAATTCAAGTAAATTTTCTTTTTGTAAAATTTCATAAAATCTGAATTCTAAAAACTGATTGTTTAGTAAAAAGTTAATTCATTTGTAAACACGAAAATGTTCAATCTTGAAACTGTCGGAGCCTTGATTGATAATAACACTATTTATGGGTATAGGTATGGTTCAGCAATCGAAGAGCCCGACTTCGTAAGCAGTTATCAAGTGGGGGAAGCAGTTATGGAAATGTTGGAATGGGTATGGGATTACCAGTATACCCATCGTCTTCATCATCATATTCCGCCCTCCCTCATCAAAACTTACCAGATCCTCATTTCACATCACATCCTCAAGGTTAGTAAAAAAAATAATTAAATGTACAACAACGCACACATACGTAACATTTGTTTATATTGAATGAACTAAACCTTTACGCTTTACGCAAATCAGTCAGCTTACATGAGATGACAATTTCTTGACATTAATTACCTTAAAAATTCATTGTCATAAAACAAAAAAGCGTTCTTACCACCGACGAAGATCACCCACTGCTTCTGCCATTCGATAATTAGATGTAGCTAATTAAGAACAAAAAAGTTTTCCATTGTTGTAACCTTTCAAAGGTGACATAACCTAACCTAACCTATATGCAATCAATTAAACTCTTTTATAAGTCTACTGACACGGCTAATTGTAGTTTTTGTTTCATAAAAAGTTGTAAAGTTTAAGTAAATCCGTCGAACCGAATCTTACAAGACAATTCCCATTGATCTAAGAAATCTTTCTTGGGGAATAAGAAGTACCTTGTAAAAAGTCAAATCTGATCTAATGTGTCAATGCACATACATACAATATAAATTATATATTTACTCACACAAACACACATACACAAAAACAACATTACTTATACACTTCAAAGGTGCATTTACAAAACTACTGAATTAAATGTGTATCAGGTAGGAAAAAAATAGCAAGACCAATTTCAATTCTTTCCATTGACAACGTAATCTTTACGGATCCAATGCAATGCAAATGTAATTACCTCGGTTTTTGGATCTGGTTTCTTGCACTTTCTTTCATTCATTTCTTCATTTAATTCATTCACCCTTCTTCATCCATCTAAAAAATGAAATGCATTTTTACCCCCATTTATTTACCCATCCATTTCAATTTATTCATTCATACCAAAGCGTCTTAATTTAATTCAGGTAGCCTATGTTTTTTTCATTTATTTATTTTTCTTTAATTCCAAATTTGTAATGTTGGTTTTTGCCTCCCGTTCCTATAAACCGTTCAAAATCAAAATCAAAATCGAATTAAGATAAAAAATGGGGTGTTTTATAATCGGATTTTTAATCTAATAAGTATCAGTTTCCTAGCTGTAGTTATACTGTATATATGCGAGGTGGCTTTTTTGTACTTCAGAATGATAATTTTTTATCAAGTTTTTACCGTCCAAACGTAAAAAGGTGGACTTGTGTATCTAGGGATAGTTAATTGTAATTTGTATAGATAATGAACGAGTAAAATAGGAACATGTTTTCCGGCCAGTAGATATCAACAAGTTTGGGCATTAAGCTAAAGTAATTTATCTAAAATCAACACACTGACGATAGAATCCTTTTTATAGTATAAAATTAGTATTGTGAGCAATTGTCAGTACAAAAGGATTTTATTGAGGCAATCGATAAATAGGACATGATGATTGTTGTTGTTGCGTTTTTGTGTGTATTAAGTATTATTGTAGAATGTGTATAATGGGAGGTTTATGAAGTGTCATTATTGCTACATTGTAATTGTGCACTCGTCGGTTGACTGATTATGAGTTGACAATGATTTACCTTCATCAATCCCCTTATCAATGGAACTTTTAGCTTTAGAACAGAAAGTAGTTCCATTGTTTGCTTCATCCTTATTTCAACTCCTATTTTACCTGCCTGCCTCTGGCTCTGCCCAGATGTCTGTTTATATTTACAATGTAATAAATTTTATGTTGACAAACCCATGAGAATTAATAATTCATATAATAAATGTGTGTACTTATTTACAATTACCTAGTAGCGTTTTCTAATTTTCAATAACTTTGTTTACGCTTAAAATCACAATGTAGGTCTAGGGTCGTGTGCCGTGTGAGGGGAAATCATAAGAAATGGATTAACTCATTTATTTGACTAATTAAAAACTTAAGCCGTCTCCGTAAGGTTTTCATATTACTTTGATCTCTCATTTTCTTTTGAAGTTGATGTTTAATTAGACATAGTTTTATGACAGCAATTCAAAGACAAACTCAAATACAAATTTGCTTATAATTATGATAATAATTGAAATTGCACAAACCTTGACAATATACCACGCGTTTGTTTATTATTTATTATATACTTGGACTTGTATCCGTCTATTTTACCCGTTTTTGATTTAGTGGTAATAGTGGTGTTATTGTTATCCTTTGTATTATTTACTGCATATTTATATTTACATGTAGTATCATGCTTTGCATATCTTAAACGAGTTTTCTTATGTGTCTTAAGAAAGTTGTATTTTTATGAAAGCTTTTTTAAATATTCAAGTGTAAAGTAACAATGAGTACACATAGAATAGATCGCATGCTATTTACTACTACTACTGAAATCTCAACTCTTTGCGTAATGAATGCATAGTGTCAGAAGGCTTTGAAAATATCCCTTCACACATGGATTGCTCCTATGAAAAACTTTGTGGCCTTCATAGATTTACTCAATTTTTCAAAATCACCGTCATTATTTCAGTCATACATGAATTACTAACATGAATTAAGGTACCAATAATAACATACCTTTAAGTGTAAGGTGCATGATTGGACGGATGTTAGCAAGGTTTGTTGTAACCTAAAATATTTGCTTAAAATTTTTCCTTTTAAATATCCATCGCATAATAAGTGAATTTGTCAAGCTCTAAAGTGCATAGGTTTCGACACTTTCTCCAGATTTTTTTTTAGTTTCACCCCAGTTAATTTTCTAAAAGAATACTGATTAATTTGATTTTATGACCTAAGTAGATTGACACCTTTAAATTTATTCAGCCCCTTGTATAATATTTAGTCGAAAGGTGTTTTATTGTAGGTCATTTTAAGAGGTATAAAATAGTACTAGGTAATGAATGTAAGAAATTTAAAGGATAAGTGACTACCTGATTGTAAAGGATTTCCAATTTTAACCTTTTTTATCGAATTTTAGCTGTAAACCAATTGACTTTTTATTTTATATTAAAATTTTGAGAAATTTCTTCTAGACGGCTAGTAGACTGAGTAAAATCAAAGCCAGAGGTACATGTATTATGAATAATATCATGCTCATGGTTTTCTCTGCTTCATTGAACACAAAATGATTGGGAATCCCGTTGGGTGACAATGCAGTCTTGAATCAGTAGTTGAGTAACAAAGTCACAAATAAATGAAAGCCACACAAGTTTTTTGGAAAGTTAACAAATGAGGCAAAATGAAAGAATAAATCGTATTGCTCTGTACCAAGAGATTTTTAAAAATTATTTTTAAATGTTTTGAAAATTGAAAACTTGTATATCATGTCTGAATTTTCTAAAAATTATGTTACAGTTAATGGAAGTGATGGAGGGTCACTTTATAACGGGTCAACAAGCGGATCTTCTTTGAGCTCTTCTTCGTCTCTTGGAGGTACATCATCAATAAGCAATGGTTCAGGGTCAGGCTCAACTGGATCTTTGTCATCATCAGGGTCAGGACCCATGTCATCACCTACGACAATATCCATTAATACTTCATCCTCTGCTTATGCCACGGCATTGGGCAATTCTCTCATGGGGTCTGCCTACGCACCATCCTCCTCTCTTATTACTCAACAGGTAAAAAAAAAGCCTTCTTGTCCTGAAACAATTCTACTATACATAATTTTCTTAGAAGTCCATTCTACAATTGTTTACTGTGTTTTTTTGTCTCATTCGTTCATTCAAATGTGAAATGAGAGAATTTCATGTCAAGAATGTTAGATACATCCCCTTGTACATTCTTTTTCCTTGAATTAAAGAATGTGTTAACCCTTGTTTCCTTTAAAAAAAATGACTTGAATAGGCAAATGCTCATTAAATTCTTGAGTTTAAGCAATCTTTGGGAAATAATGTTATAAATAAAAGGCCATATTGTAAGGATGAATGTATGAATTTTCCTTATAGATGGGCAATGTGACACCACCAACGGGAGGGTTAGTAGGGTACGGATCCTCAGGTCAAGTAGGTATTCAAGAAGACGCATGGGGGTCACTTGGAGGAGGTAGGACAAACGTGAATTCAGGATTGAGTTCCAGTACTTACTCAGGTACAGCCACTACTGCCGCTCTCATGGGACCTCCAAGACATCATCATAATTTTTACGGGTGCGCCTGGTACCCTTAATCCATCCTTAAAATCCGATTAATCCTTTAAACTACATTTTAGGTTGCGTTTTTTAACTTCACGACAACTAATATAGTTTAATTCTAATTACAACCCGTGTAAAAGTGTGGAGATTACAATTAGTCAATAAAGTCCTTGTGGGTCGACCAAAGAAAATCATTGTAAAAACTGATATGTAAACTGCAACTTGATAATCTAGCTTAAAATTCCAAGCAAAATTAACAGTATATTATACTATTCTACTTTAATTTTCTGATTAATAATTTTAACAATTAATCTTTGTTACTTGAATGTCAATGATAATGTATACGAACCTAGAACATCTAATTGTAAATTTTGAATTTAATAACCGATTTACCGATTCATACTTTTTATGAACCGTCGAGTAGCTTTAATAATTTTTGTAATAATTAAAGTATGCAACTACAATGAGCAGTTTGGAAAATTCGTTTCTTTTTGTAGTTATTAATTTAACCATCAGTTTTTGAGGAATGAGTCGAGTGGATGCTCCGGGTTAAGATATTATTACTATTATTGCTACAACTAAAGATACATTCTGTGGTCATTTATAAATAACTCATACTACACCCCTGTCTTTAGCCTGTATCCTGTGAAATGGGATATTATTTTACTACCAAGTTTTATTTTTAGATTTTTTTTCTGTATTTCTGTTAAGGGACAAGGGAGGCAAAAGATATTTTTGTGTTTATTATCATCATATCAAAAATAGGCAAAGCATTGATATTAATCTTAAGGAAATCCAAATTGAAAAGTTGTACTGATCAACACACTATTTTATATTAATTCTCTTAAGTATCATCTAAAATGCTCAAAACTTGTCTCTATTTCTTTGCAAGAAGGGATTACACCGTACTCTGTATTGTGCATGTTATCAAATTAGCATAGTTTACTACTGTACAGTTAAAACTGTTTACTAGATGTACTTTAAAATGTAATATAGCTGAAGTCTAGGAATAAGGTAAATGTTTAGTATTGAAAAAATGTTTATGTAGTTAAAACACTATTGGAAAATAGGTATAATTATTCTATGTATGTAAGATGTTTTATTTGATTAGATTTGTACTATATAAAATTATTTTTTTGAATAAAAGTAATAAAAAGATACGTTTTTTTCAAAATTTTTTGTACTTTTTAGTTCCCAGTAAATTGATTGGTTCTACATTTTTTGGTGATTTTATGTGTGCATAATTCAATTTTTCATGTTATAGTTTTAGACGGATTCGTTGACTTGATCTACTTTAAAACGGTTTTAGGTGCTAAAGTTAAAACTTCAACTGGTATTTTCTTGATTTACTAATTTTTTGCAAGTCTTGGTTAAAATATAAATCAATCTTTAGTTTCTACAAATTTCTTCATATGAAAATGATTCTTTCCTTATGAAATCAAAAATCGACTTTTTTTACAATGAATCTACTATTTAATTTTTTTATTATTAATATAGCCCTTTTTTGAAGAAACTTGGATTGCATTCGATTGATAGAGTTCTCCTTATTCATGAATTACTTTTAGTCTATTGTTAATGATAATTTTGCGGCATTATTATCAGGTTTATATTGTCTAAAGTTTGATTTTCCAAGAGGGGGCTTTTATGAGCCGATTTTTTGCGTCAGTTCAATTTTAAAATGAATAAAACCAAATTTCATCATTGGAAGTATTGCTACTGTTAGTTGACTCTGGTTTTTATAAACTTTTAGTTAATAGTTTTGGAGTTGCAACCAAGCAAATAGAAATATGGCTCCCATCTCCAGATATCACAATATAACTCTGTAATATTATAGTCAGTGTTCAATGCCTTGACTACACCTTTTTTTGTCAATTGACGTAAACTTCGGTTCCGGTGGTCGGCGTGGGAGTTTCTCTTGTTCATCTCTGCAGGAGCATTATGATAAAAAATTGATCTTCAAGATCAAAAATTATCGATCCATCACAATTTTTTTTATTTAAATCTCTATCTCTTTGTTACCGTTTCTAAAGGAGTTTTTAAGCTGAGTTGATAAACATGAACATTTTGAGTTTTTAAAAAGGCAAAAGGGTACGCAGTAAGGTACACCGAGGACAAGATGCAACCAAAGTATAACAACAATAATAGCTAGCTAACAGATTTGTAATATAATAATGACTGGAAAGCTACTGTGTTACTTTATCATCATCATAGCATTGAAGGCCAGCCCAGGGCTGGATAAAAAAAGTAGAGATAATCAAAATAATAAAGTTTATAATTTTTAGAGGGCCAGAAGGGTTTCAAAAGAGAGTGAGAGAGGAAAGGAAAAACAATTGTTGAACATTTTGTGGTTTGTCAGGCGTGTCAAATCCTTTCCATCCTTTTTTGATTTGCTTTCATTACATATTATTGTGCTACTATAGCACTTCAGGATATTGTATTAATAGTCTACAACAAAAAGGGAGCACTATTCAGTCAGAAAAATTATTCTTCAAAAAGTCAAAAAAAGACTCCATGGCTTTAGTTCAGTCAGTACGTTTATTCTTTAAAAAATACTCTTAAAAGGTGTACAGTATATATTACATCATTTCTATTCTATTCTATCTATCTCTCACTACTGTTCAACAATTAATTTGATGCCTTTTTTGACTAATTATTATCTGTTTTATGGATTTTAGTCTAAAAAAATTGTGGAATCGATAAGGTACATGATTATTACGTAGGATTCAATTTTAAATTTGATCATACATAAATACAAGAGGAAATAATAGTAAAGGGTAAAGACACTTGTGAGACTAGATGACGATGAAATATTATTTAGATTTTAATTTATGTACATTTATTTGTTCCACGAATTTCGTTAAGAAGGAGTCAGAGACTTCAGATGGGTTGCATAATAAACATAATAATAATAATAATAATAATAATAATAATAACTTTATTATACACATGTATTTGATCGATGCATACAATACAACGAGTGGGATCATAAACATAATGATTTAAAACAAAGTTCAGTCTAACTTTCTAATGAAGAAGAAGGGTTTAACAATTGTGAAACTTGAAACCTTCTCACGCGATCTTTTTTTGTTTATAAAACATTTTGAATGTTTAACGATAGATTTGCAACATTCAGAGAGTCTTATCTTTAGTTCAGTATTAATGCTATTTTGAATTTTGAAATAAGATTCTTAAATTGAAATATTGGAGGTTCTCGAGGGAAGGGTAAATAAATTCCCAGAAGACTGATGTAGGTAGGAAGCAAAATAGTGAATCAACAAACAAAACAAGTTTAATTTTGCAAAATTCATTGAATACGTCTTGTAATTATTCTAAAGCATTTTCACTCCTTGTTATTTTGTCATCTCAAGGAGTCAAAAAAGTCCTCGCTCAGTTCAGGTTGACCGTATGTCGGATAAAATTTGCCGTTGTTTTAAATCTCGAGAAAATGCCCTGAGTTTTCCAAGAATAATGATGACTTTGACTTGAAGCAAGTTCAAATTCGGTTGGAGATAGGTAGAAACAGTAATAAGTAGTAGTACTTTTAACTTTAACGAGTACTGATCTATGTTGGTGGTAAAAATTGTGAGATTTTTCATTTACCTGAAGTCTCTTGTTTTTGTTACTTGTATTAAGAAGAGTATGTTTAACAAGTAGGCTGAGAATTGTGAATGACATGCAAATTTTTTTTCTGCAAAATGGATACCTGCATCTTTTAATTAACTTTGTTTATCAAATCCATCAAATTCCTAAATGTTTTCGTTCACGTGATGTTCTCTGGTTGTATGCTTTCAAAGTTTGAAGAGGTTTAAATAAATTAATAGTTCCATAATACAAGTAAGATTTATTTTATTTCTTGTTTGTTCAGTCATTTCATTTGAAACAAATAAAAATAAAAAATCGTGAAAATACTTTGAAAAAAAGTCTAATGTCTCATTTTGAAAATGAACTTACTTATAGTTATTTTTTGTGTCACCTTTCGCAAGTTCAGTTTTAATAAGGGTTATATCGGTATGGGCTCATTTTTGGAATTGAAAAATATTTTTCTCATCTTGTTTTGATTGTCTGATCGTGAATCTCTTGCCGAGATGTTGATGAAGCAAATTGTGATGGGATTCATTCGCATTGCATTACATTTTTTGATTATTGCTAGATTACATCTTTTACCTCTATTTAAATTCATTTTCTTATCTCATAAACCAACTAGAATTAGAGTTGGTATAATGGGAAAAATGAGGCAGGTTTATTTCTTACGAGAAATGAGTTTCGTCAAAGCATGAAGTGGACATTAATCTTGTGGACAACCTTCCGCCCAGTTCCTTAAGTTTATCTTCTTGCTTTCTTGCGTTTTAATAATTTTTTCACGAAACAATCACTGCCTCCAGCGGATCAAAAACAATGATCCGACAAAAGCAGTACACGGATTGTAGCAAACATTCTTTACAATGTTGATGAGGGTTTAATTGATCGAAATCTTTAGGATGTAGTAATTCCATTTGGTTTCTTACCAACCGAACCTTAAGGAATGCATCTACTGCGATGTAAAAACCTATGCATTATTGCAAAAACATAAAATACCGACGAAATATTTTAGTTTTCTGAATCGTTGCGAGAATTAAAATCTGCATTATATTATGAAACTTCAATACCGTAATTTAGACTAAGTGTGTCGTACACACAAGAATTCGCTTCTCGAAGGAATTAAGATCCAGTCGTCCTAACTTGGAAGCCATGAGCTACAAAAACGATTTGTTTTAAGCAAAGCTAAGAAAATACATGCTGCTGTATCCACAATAAATACACTAATATGTTGAATGCCAAATTAATTGTTAATTTGTGAACATTTCCGAAGAATTTTAAAAACGGTAAGAATTATTTCTTTAATGACCACACAGGACTCTCGTGTACTTAAAGCTACACAAATAACAACAATGTATCATGCAATGACAAGCTCATCGTTTTAATGAGAAATGATAAGTTAAACAGAAATTGTTGTTTTAGTCCATCGAGGGTTGTGATATGATAAAGGAGGAGAAGGGATGATGGGAATGCAAAAGGTGTCCATTAGACCATTTCTGCATGCCAATTTTCTACGCCCATTAACTAATTTGTATAGCCCAGTTGGCTTGCTTAATTACAACTATTTCTTTAGGTGGAATAGGATAGTCCACAGTGTATCATACAAGTAGGAGCCCACACCTACAAACCTACCTATCCTTTCTCAAAATCAGTGTGTCAATCTCCATCATCTCTTCTTCCCTTAAAATTCATCCACCATTAAATATTACATTATTCTGGTTATGATCCTCTTTTCCGACCTAACAATCGAGACGGATTCACCTCACTCTCCGTTACAATTCCAATTTTCTGCCAACTCTTTGTGATGTCTTCACCCTTCTCATCCGCACATCAGGTTACCTTTAACGCACCTTTAATAAACTTACTGTTTACTCACACTACTGGTTAACGTGAGTCAAAAATTATCCTATTTATTTTCATAGCTCTTATATTGCATATACAGGCATATACATATTATATTTCATAGACAGGCTAAATTTCAGCTATAAATTTACAGAAACTTCTAACAGGATTCGAGTAATCGTTTTTTCCCTTTATTTCATAATTATATAAATTGTAAATAAATAAAACCGTCATCTTCTTATAAAATGAGAGAACAATAAGTTTGTCCTCGTAAATCACTTCAACCTTATGATAAGTCGAAGTGTAACAAAAAGTCAAAATGGTGTTCATTCGGCATCGCTTGACAGAGCGAAAGGGATTTATTGGAAAAGTAACTAAAACCCACTATTAAATTAGTCTTTATAGCAAACAATCCTGTGGGGTGCCTTCACTCTTGTCTAATAAATCTTATCTCGAGTATATTAAGAGAGATAAAGCACCTCTTCCTGTCCCTAATGTTCATTGTTTCTTGTAATTGATTTAAACTTTTGTATTTATTTGCTTAAAACTTTTAAGTAATTTCTATGGAATAAGCTAGAAACAGGACCAGCCTTTTGAAAATTTTTAGAAATTCAACCATTCTTAAACCAAGCAGACCAAGCTTGGGTGAACCAAAAACGCCTTACATATTTTAATGCACCTATATAAAATAATTACATTCTCAAAGGGCTTTTCTAAAATTGGATTCGGCTGCCGTTATTACATCAACTTTTACAGTCCATGATCGTAGTACTATTTTAATGTTGGATCAGCATATAAAGCACATTTTACTACTGTGCGGACAAAGGGTACACTTACCTAATTTAGATGCCCCCGAAAATACCTCACCTTGTATAGTAGTACTATTGATCATTTCATCGATGTCGTGATTACATCATATAAAGGAACAAATGTACACTTATGCTCTACTGTTTCATAATAATGTCAAACAATATGTCATACGTCGGAATTCAAATAGATAGTATTTTTTTGGATGTGGCTTAGCCAGTAGGAGCAGTAGTAGTAGTGTGGTGCAGAAGTGCATGGAGTGAAGTCACGGCAATCGACACGGTTGTTACCAACGGAGATATGCATGTTAAAATGATGGATAGGATAAGACTTACGTCGGCACTCTTTAGACCTCAATAGACCCACTTTTGATGCTATTTTCATTTGATACATTAATATACAGCTTCTCACTTGACTTTTACTTCAGGCTATTACTTTGTGCTTAATAGGGTTTTTTAAGCACTCTAATTGAGTTTTTGATCAAAATTTCCAGAAAACCTTATTTTTATGCGTGAACCTTTGGAATTATCATTATCATGCATAAGTGAGTATATTCAAAAACATGAAATTTATTTAATCTGGTTAATCTACTATTTACCAAAAATTTGTCCAAATTGGCTTACCAGTGAAGTATTTAAAACCTACCCATACATGGAATATTGTTTAACTTAGATTTTTTATGGTTTTCAAAAATCTCTCATCACCTTTGTTCAAAAGTAGATAAGCTTGTGGAAAAAACACCTAACTTACGATTGACCTAATAATCTATACGAAGTACTGTTTCAGCCGAGCCACTCGGCGCTGTGTATTTAAAAATTCCAGTGTCAAGTTTTTCTTGGTGTACCAAACATTACCTTAAATTAGCCAGGAACTTATTAATTGTAATTCTGAAGAAACTTAAGACTCACGAAGTACCCTGTTCTCTTTATTTTAAATAACTGAGACTTTTGTAATAAAGCAAGGGATGCAATTAAACTAGAAAGATCATGCGGATCGAATGTAGCGATGCATAGTAATAATAATAATAATAATATTAAGAAGAAAAGATGAAAAAAATTGATAGGATTTTTTTTCGAAAAAATAGAACAGTATTATTCACACAGACTTGGGTAGCAGCACACAGGGCACGTTTCCTTCGTCTCGTCTGGCGGACATTGCATCAGTTCTTAATATATTAGAGGAAATGTTATAATAGATTATTGTTGTTGTAAAAGTCTTTCTCACTTTGAACAATCATCATCATCATCTGCTCCAAGGTGCAGACCATCCTAGGCTACAAAGTAAGTTAGAATTATTTCTCTGATTATGGATAATTACACCGTAACGCCAATGTAAATTACTTTCTTGTTGTAATCATGATAATAATAAAATTTCAAATATCAGAAGAAATAAATGCTCTTCGGTTCCTTGTTGGTTTCTTCACTGATGTCTTTCCTACTTGTTTATTACATTGCACCCAACACTTCATAATGTCTTCATACCTTGGACCTAAATTACATTGGCATTAAATTTCTGAGGTATGGTCACTTACGAAAATAGACATTTAGATTTAAAGACTTTAAATTCTCTCGAGAAGTTGATAAAATTATAGTGTCAGAAGAGATTTGTTGATTTGGAAATTAGGTATCATGTATGTATAAATTAAGTCACGCAGATAGAGCTGAAAACTTATGGAAAGTATCTATCCGTAGTCATGTTGTAATGCCTTTCTTAACTACTTTATTTTATAGATAGAGATCCAGTAGGTTTATTACAGTACTGTGAATTTAAAAGAGTTAGTCCCAAAAACCATAACCAGTGACTGGAACAATAATAACTCGAAGGTTTAATTTTTTCCCATTTTTAAGGTTTTCTGAGGGCTCATGAATGTTTACCACGCTTTCTGCATCAGTAATTTTTACCGATTGAAAAATTACATTTTTAGCTTTTATAAAATACTGAAACTGAAAATAAGTCTTGTTCATTTCAGTACATACAACCGAAGTTAGACTGAAAAGAAGTTGGAATAGATTACAAAATAAAATAGGAAAGAAAAACATACGTTATTGCACCCAAAATGTGATTCAACACCTGGAAACAATACTGAATGCCACAGAAAATATTAACAGGTTAGAATTAGAAAACCTAAAACCAATAGACAGACGGACCAGACAGCTTGACGCTTGCTTTTTACACACACGCATATATTAATATTAAGTTTAAAAGTTAAGGATTTTACTTGTTTAAGGAAATGAAGAAAAACACGTGTTTCTTAAAAGTTTTATCACATCCTCAACATTTCAATCTCCCAAGTTTTTTTTAAGCTAAAGCTAACTAACTATTATACAAGAACGAGAGAACCCATAAATTTCTTAGGGAAAGTACTACTCTTTCGTTTGTTATGTAGTAAATTTAATGCAAGGACTTTTTCGATATTTTTTAAAGCTTGAAGTCATTTCTTGTTCTTTAAAAGAGTAAGTACTGCTCATTCAGCGTGTGAGTGCGGCATCATAAAACAAGGAAATAATAATAATAACAAAAAATTACAAATAAAGGAACTAAAGAGTTAACGCATGTGTAAGTTAGATC
Organism: Isotoma decorata; assembly: GCA_034698605.1. Lineage (NCBI taxonomy): Eukaryota > Metazoa > Arthropoda > Collembola > Entomobryomorpha > Isotomidae > Isotoma > Isotoma decorata. The sequence continues at coordinate 18,626 of JAQGBU010000246.1, forward strand.
ATATTTCCCCTTCTTCCTTTCTTTTTTCTGTGTGATTACAATCATTTTTTATAAGCTTTTGTGTTTTCCTAAAGTTTAAGGAATGGTTTAAATTGTAATTTAATTCGGAAATTGTTCCTCGCCTTTGATTTGCACAGGTTGAACAAAATCCTATGAAACAGTAAAAGCATGTGATTCCAAAGCACTACTGTAAGTAGTTTGAGAATTTATAGAATTTAATTGAGAAACGTTTTAGAAATTTCTTCAAATAAATTGACCAGTAAATGTTTGATATGTAACTTTAGTAAAACGTAAAAACTTTAATTTTTTCACTTATTTTGGGCTTCTGCAGTTTTGATGCTGATGCTCTGTCAATTTTTATTCTGAATACAATATACTCTTGTTCTACCCATTTGCTTTGGTTTATGACCCTTAGAAAATGCAAAAAGAATCAAATGAGTATGTTGATACAATCTTCGCATGATGTGTCATAATTATTTTCAAGAAAGATTTCCTCCCATCCTATTATGTTTAGGTAGGGAAGGCGAAGGCCTGTTTTTCCTGGCATTTGAGACGACCCCCCAGTCCCTCATTTTGATTTTGATGGACAGATGGATAATTAATTAGTGAACGGTAGCCTCTATCTCACACATACTCAAAGGACTAATTACCACATCTGTACTTACTTTTCTTGATTACTTTGTTTATTTGAGTCTGACACAATAAATAACTTTTTAGCTTTCGTAGACTTAAGGAGATCACGACTCTTCAACTCTATCTTATTCTGTCAATGTTTTTTCTACGGTAAGTTTTGTTAGATTTGTAAAACAAATTAACTGAAGCTTCACCTAAACACCCAAGACAAAACTCTGTAATTTGGGAACATTAACTAATCATACTAATTTTGAGTCTTTTTGGTTATACCATAGACACATGCATGGTGTGATTACGTGCATTTGAAGCAGAATTACAGGATTTTTTGAAGACGCATTTTAGTTTACGTACCATCAATTTAAGTGGAAAACAGGCATTACTTAAGTAGCAGAGTGGCAGCTCCCGTAAAGACTTCGTTGCTAATTTTGACTTCTGATTACACAAAGCTTCAAACAGAAGATGAAACAAGATCATCATCGTTATCATCATCTGAAATTGTTTTTTTAAATTAGACTGTGCAAGATTAGGTCCGACTACATTCTTCTTAATTAAACACAATTGTAAGATAAGTATTCAAATATAACTTCATTCTCATTTGGACATTTATTCTTTCTCGTTATTCTAGTTATAAAGTCTATTGATACTTGTCATAGCTTTACCAATCATTACTCTTCTCTCTTCAAAGCCACCTCAAGTTATGAGCGTTCTGAACTAATTCAGTGGAAAGGTCAAAGTAATCAATTTTAAGGTAGAAATAAACAAATAGAAGTAAATCTGCTGTAGAGATATTAAATGAAATTTAAAAGTTCTATTTTTATTAATGCACTGGCTAAAAAAAGAGTAGGAACAAATTTAGCAATTTTTGTCTCCAGCTTAAATACCTGCTTTAAATATTATATTTTACAAAACTTGTCACACAAAAACTTTTTTAAATGACCTTGTATTGTGCAATTTCATTTATAATGCAAGTTAACAAGTTTGCAAATAAATATATTCAATGACAACATTTGCTTCCTTAGAAGTTTCTTCGAAGAAAAAACCCATAACTAAAGATAAGCTAAGTCTAAGTCAGTGTCATGACATGACGATGGTCTTTTTAATCCTTAATCTTGCGTTTTAATTTGTTAACTCATGCTTTTACACCAACAGTGTACCAGGGAGAATGTATCAGTTATAGGTTTGGTTACATTTGCACCAAAAGTCAAACCGTAATGTTATGTATTGCAAATTAGCATTTTCTACTGACTGACTGACTCGTTCTTGAAGAATTGCATTTTTCAAAGTCATCGTGCTGACTGACACACAGAGAAAACGATATACCCTGTTGTTTTCAAACAAATATTCATCAGGGACGAAATAATAAATGATGGCCAGGATGAGCATGCAATTCAAAATCTTTTATATCAAAATATGTATTAGTGATTTAGTAACAATTTAGCTCCTTGAGAACCTCTCCGTTTCAACCTCTGACTACCATTTTTGGTAGGAATCTCAAAGAATAGGTTCGGTCTGCTATGGGGTACCAAATTTAGAATTATTGGAATGGACAATCGGCTGGACACTACTTATACTACTCAACTCATTCATACCTCTTCATCTGAGGATTTCATTGATCAATTGATGATGATTGAGTCTCAGTCCATTCATCCCTTTCATTTCGGTTCAAAAATTAAAATTGTCAGTTGCACTGCACATGGAAATCAAAAGCCAATGCTGTAATATCTCATTTTTTACCTTCTTCGGTAATATTCCCATTACTTCTTTGAGAAAATCTTGACGAGAAGAACGGAAGGATTGTTATAAGTGTTCTAGTGATGATTGTACTTTTTATAACTTGTAGTTGTAGTCAAGTTTGACGTTTTCAGAAGCTCAATTTTATGAATGAATTGAACCCTACAGGGGGTCCTCATCATCATCATTTTTATCATGCTCCAGAATCCATGTCCCTCTTTTAGCTTGGCTTTTGTTACAAATCCATGGCAAACCCTGTCAGTCATTCAGTCAGCAAGGTATAGCTAGTCCATTCTTCCAGAAATAATAAAAGCAGTTGTTACTCGTGTAAATTCAGCAGGCTCTTTCATCTCATCACATCACCATGCACCATCCGCATCAACCCACTTGACATTACATTTCCCCATGTAAAAAAACAAAAGCAAGACTCAACACCACCAATTCTTTTGTCCATTCAATCTCTCGTTTATAATTACCTTGGTCCCGGCACTAAAAATCAAACCGGAAATCACCTCAATTCTATTTTAACCTAGGTACATACATTTCAAAAGTATCCTTCTGTGTTGGCTCTGTTTTTTCAACACACCTACTCCTTTATTTTAATCTACTTGTAAATTTATAATTTCATATTGAATTCGATAATAAATACGTTTTTAAAAATGTAACTCACTACCAGTCTATTAAATATGGATGCAATATAGATCGATGAAAGTTAGCAGTTTGGTCCGTTCAGAAATTTGGATTGAAACTCGTGGGAAATAATTATGCTGAAATTCGAAGATTTTCTACAAAATAAAAAAATTTAATCAACCCATATGTTTCTTACGTTTTTGTACTCTAGAAATTACCGTAATTAGTCATTTAATAAGCTGAACTACTCTTCTGTAGATTTCCTATATTAGTCGATACCAATGTTGTCATACGCTTAACAAGCATCTGCTCTTCTCCTTGTCTCCCTATAAACCCTAACAAAATTTTTGAATTGAAGGATTCCATTTTAAGTAAATTAGACTCGCCATGAGGGTTTCCATTTCGACCCAAATTAGCCACCCAGCATCAGTTATTGGAGCTATTTATTGTTAAAATTTTTATACATCCTGAACCATAATAAGTAAACACGTGAGAAGAGAATAATGATTGTGTCCCCTTCATTCATTATTGTAGTGGGACACGAATTTTTAATAACCTTCTCGGTGGACTCCAGGAAATCGTGCGACATCCCATAGGGTTCTTTACTTATCCAAGCTCAAAAATTTCAAAACATTTTTAAACCATATTAATATTCCACATTTACATTTAAATTGAGTTAAGCTAAGTCTGAACTGGTCAAAGGTTTGCATACGAATATTATTTCGAATGATGAAAGTCCTTTTTCATAACGAAACCTTTTCACACTGTAACATTTTGCGAATTATGCACATATTCTTAACCTTCGAGTAAAATGGAACTTTTGAAGGTAATTGAGTAAATTTATTTATTTTTTATATCTACCTTTGACTCTAAGGAAATATTCAATTTTGTGATAAAAGAGTTAATAAAATTTGTGTGTCTTAATTTAAATGAGTTTTATGGGCGAGGGGGAGGGATCGAATAGGAGTGTCAAGTCATTCTTATGAAATAATGGAATCAGATCAGTCATCATCATCATCATCACTCTCATGTTGCTCGGTGCCAACGTTTTTGAAAATACTTTTACTTTATTTTACTCCACTAATGCTATCAAGAGTCTACCTTACATAATGAGAATTATTATATTATTATTATTATTATCATTATATTATTTAGTTGGTAAGATTGGTTGTAAGTGTTTTTTGTCCAGTGGTTTGTACTTTATTCTTAAAAAGTAAAGCAGAGGGGCGTCAGAAACTTAATTTGGAGGTGGAATGAAAAGAATAAGACTAAGTTTCAAAAAAATGATGAGGAAAAATTGGGTAAGATTTAGCTCAAAAGAACCGAAAGGTTGAAACCACACAATGAGATTCATTTATCTTCCAAAATTCTCCCCTGCAATCTACACACATCAATCTCCTTACACCTTCTGCTCATCCTTGGTGTTACATTAGAGTTCCTGTGTTCTTTATGCCTTTTAAAAATATAAAAAAATTATAATGCATAAATAATACACACTTACTTGCTGATAATTACAATACTAAAAATCTCCAATAGAATAAAACACAAAAACAGATTTTTTAGACCCGACTTGCTTTGGATTATTATAAATACAAAAATTCAACGAGTCATTTTTGGGTTGTTTATAAAACGTACTGTTTTCATCTCATTTATTTGTCTTTATTCACATTATCAGTTTTTCAGGTATTTTCTTTATTCTATTATTCTATTAAGTTAAAGAATGGGTTTTTTAGAATATCTTTAGCAATCTGGACAGTTTTTTATGGAGTTGTTGATTATCTGCTTCTTCTGTAGGTTTAAAAGGAGATAGGGAATAGAATGTGTAAACTGAAGTTTTCTTAGTTGTACAGGTTGTTTTTATGCATCTTTTAAAAAGAAACATCCCTAGCGGATATAACATATAATCCGAAAATAAACTAGGTATTTATTTTCGGATTATATGAACAATTTTAGGGAAGATGTACATAGTGACAAAATTAGAATTTAGAAGAATGGATTTTAATTTTTAAAAATTAAAAATACGCATCTTGATTGAAAAGATAAATTATTAAAATGTTGGAAAAATCCTATATCTACTATAAAAATTGACCAGCTACCATTGATTACCAGTCATTTGTTACCACTTTATATTACCAGTCACTCATTTACTAGTAAAATAACCCTTAAATCTATGAATGAAAATCGTAAAAGAGCTCGGAAAAAGCTTTTTTATTCTTTAAGAACCATGGAACCCTTTTCTAATTAATCACTCACAATATAATAAAAGTGCGTTAAGCTTTAGAACAATATAACCAAACCATCCACAACTAAAATCGATAATGATGGTGGTCATAAGAACAGAACCCTGCGTATACCACACCATGCCCTTACTCAACTCTATTCAGACAAAAGGGATTTTAAAGGGTATTAAATGATAAATTGGCCAAATTGCAAGTTGTCAAAGCAGGTAAAGTGTAAAGTATATAACGAGCAGTGCTGGTAAAGTAAAACTAAAGAGTTTTTAAGAAAACGCCGATATTCTCATTCGATGATAATGACCATTATGAAGACCGTTTGAGTCCCGCAGTGTCGGTTACTTTGGTTCGGTAGGAGGTTCGCACCTTCATCTTCTTTAAACTTTCTTTAGTTCCCAAAATCTCATAGAAAATTAATATTACTGAGTTTTATGTAGAAAGGAGTACACAGGGTGAATTCATTCTAAAAAAACATTCTGCGAAGTAATTTTTGCAATAATGAAACATCACATTACAACATAGAAGAAAGATCAGGTAGGGTCGAAATTCTTATTGATTTAGTGAACTAATCGACTAAAAAAAACTAATTCACATGATATTTCATGTTTCTCATGAATGGTTCCTATTTTTCGTTACATTTTACAGCGTCTCATCATTTTTTACTTTGTTACTAGGTTTTAGGAGAAAAAAAAGTCGTCATCTTTTTGTGCTGAGTACAAAGAAACAGACAAAGAAATGACATAAGATGCTGTTGTAATGTTGAATTCAAGGAGCATGCAAATTGCTCCTTGTCAGATAATTTGCATCCCTAGTGTGAGGTAGAGGTAGGGAAGCCTCTTTGCCTTTTATTTTTAAATTCGAGGTGTTATACATACCCACTTGTATTTATGATCAATTCATTTTGTACCCTGTGCAGTAAGGTACATTACTACTACTATACATACATACTAACGTTTACTTAGAATAGTATTAAAACTAATTTTAAGTATCAAGGTTTAGAATATTCCTGTACATTCAATTCAAGCGAGTCTCTGTGCAAACGTATGTGCATCTACTGAATGAAGAATAATATAGATTTGTTTAAGCAACAAGGACTTTTAAGTAAACTGAGAGACAAAAAAGCGCACAAGGTTTTTAAAGTTTACGCTCTGTCGACTCCGAATTTATAAAATAAAAAAAAAATTATCTTGGTTCGTTGATGTTGATACTAGGCAGGTAAGGTATAAAAAATGAAGTATATTATGTTTGTCTGTATGTCATACAAAAGTAAATTTAGATTTTCAACAGGTATCTAATTCCCTCAACGGGTAAATAAATAAATGATTGTAAGTAGCGTCAATACATCCCACAGAGTTGTATTCCAAATAAATATAATCATTATAGGTACCAGTTGCGACGTGTGAAGTACTATTGATTTTTTATGCTGCTTAATTCTTTTAAATATAAAAATGAATTATTATGAGTCTTGATTCCGAAGATGAAATAAAATGTTATGAAAAAGATGTATACAGTTTTCACAATTTTGAATTGATCTTATTCATAGTAAACGAGGTAATTCAAATCAACTTTCAGTTTTCAAAGTCTCTCAAAACATTCCCACATAATCTTACCAAAACGTTCTGTACAGTGTAGAAATCTCGTGGGAACCAAAACCAAACATAGTTAAATTTTCCTATGAGCTAATAAACTATGTTTTCTACCATCATCGTTCTAAGCATTTATCCAATGTAATATTATTACTACTATACAAAAATTGTATGAAAAGCAAAAACAAAGAGTGAAATCTAAAGTTGCATTAAAAATAATAATAACAATTATAATAAAACCTAAAAATAATGACATCGCAAAATTCCCTTTATCTCTCAAAAGAGTTAAATCTTCACTCTCAAAAAGTACTTGTTGGGTGGGTCAAAAACGTCAGTGAAACTCATTCATTTCACGCCATGCACATTTTCTAATCACCTGTTTACTCTTTGTTACTTTCATTTAGGATATGGATGCACTCAATAGGTTAAATAAAAGTTAAAACAGGTAAGTATAATTAATTAGTTCCATGATTATACCCATAGCTGAAATGTGCATGAATGGATGATGATGATGGTGATGATGATGATTCTGCTGCTAATCGTAATGAGGATTCCCTACATACAAAATACAATGAATGATGCACTTCTTAAACAACCAAATTATCTGCAAATAATAAACTGCATACAAAAATTTTTCAGGTGCAACTTTTCTTTTGCTCATTAGTTTTGACAAGTGTACAAAATAATGTTTCATAAAATTTAGTATATAAAACCAACCCCCATGTCCCATTCTATGGGAAAGGTGTATAGAAAAAAATAGCATAGTTGTTCAAATTTTGTCTAGTTAGTAGTAGTGCTTCAAATTCTTAATAAAAATTATAAAATCATTTCAGTTGAGCAGGGTTGACTTGATATTCATAGTAAAATCTTTAAAGAAAATCTTTAATATGCCTCTTCTTGTATTTTAATGCTATCTTTTTCAACTAGGACGACATCCACCCATGCAATCTTCTTAATCTCTATAAAAGTTAGTGGAAAGGGTTGAATGTTAAATAAATGTTTGGCAAGTAACTCCACATGGACGGATGTATCTCATGCAATGTACACACATACTAGTATATAACCATCATCATCATCATCATTATTATCATCTCTAAACTACTATCTGTTTGAACATTTTACTTTATTATCTAGATTCAGATCTGTGTAAAGCTAGGCGAATGGAGATGAACACTCCGCCTCGAAAACCACTTGCCCCCAATGAATAACCAGATGGGGATTCAGGGGAGGTGAAATATCAAAAGTGCTTATTATTATTATTTATTATCATTTTATTATATAGTTTGCATTTTTTACACATATTTTAAACTTGATACTTGATTCTAATAATGTTTATAAGGAATATCATTTTAATAGTAATGTATCAAACTTATTCGTATTAGACAAACCTATACATATAAATGTTTCAAGTATAATTTCAAATGCGACATAATAAAAAATAATATTATAAGAAAGCTCTTCTTATAATATTTCTTAATTCTTAAGTGATGTACTATTATTCTCTGAAGATTTGCCGAGAGAGAGGTGATCTTATTTCAGGTTAATGATTAGGCCGATGATATCAAAATGATGAATATGATGATGATGGTGGGGTAGCTTGTGGCTATAGCGAAATAGGTGATAGTTACAAGCTAGTAAAATGGTAAAAAGTAAAAAACGCGTTTCTTAAAGGATGGATTTTTGTAAGTAAAATAGCATTATAGTAATATGGAATATACACCTTTTATCAAGAGAGTTAAACAAGTAATAATATTATTTTAGTGTATTTCTTCTGTATATTATGATCTGTCTCTGTATAAAGAAAAACCATAGACCTGTCCATCTCTTTTGCTTAGTTGTATAATACGTAACATTCATCAGTCATTGTTGCCTCGGATAGCAAAAAGGAAACACTCACTGCTATGTTTTATTGTTACCTTTCACACCCCCTGGGGTAGGTTCAACTTTTACACAACAAAACACATGATACACTAACTAAAAGTTGTTAAAGTTACTGAAAAGCTTCTACAACACCAATGAGTATTTTTTAACCTAAAAGCAAAAGCTCACTGGCAGACAGATAGTTTAATATAGGGAGTCCTATCTCATTTTTAGTTAGTTTTAGTGTGGACCAAGTGAAGCAACTATATATTTTACCTTTGGGAATTAGATTTACTAGTGTTGAGTTGTGAAGTAGTTTTAGAATTATGGCGATTTCGAAACTTTTACTTTGAGTGGGATTATTTTTTTGCAAAATTTTGTCTTTGTAAAATTAGATCATTGCAAATTAGTTTGTAACTTGAGTGTTTGAGATATAAAAGTGAATTTAAGGTTTAGAGTGGAGATTTCTATTGTTTGAATTGGAACTTTTGCGATTGTGAATGGATTTTTTCTTCTTGTGCATGTTAGTGAATGTGTTTTAAGTTAAAATCCAATTGAATGTGGCTTTTTATGAAAAATTGATTTCGTATATATATATATGAATGAAAATGTATCAACTTTCTTGAACTCTTAAAGGGAAAGAAGCATATAAAGGGGGGGGGGCAATTCCAATTCATTTGTATTTAAAATTCTAAAAAGTGTGAGTGTTAAGGTATTAATAAATTCAATCTGGAGACGTCAGACATGACTGTCACAAATATCGCTATGATGCGACCCTGTTTTGCCGGATATCCTTTCCAAGGTTTGATTTTATTCTTTATGTTTATGAAATATGATACATTGTAATCAAAGCATTTTGGTAAAAAGTTATTTGAAAATTGAAATGGGACTTTAGCATAAAAATTTACAGAGCAAGAAAGAGTACAATTGGAATCAATTAAAATATGATTCAAATGATTCAATGTTGGTAGATCTTCCTATTTGGTAATTATAGAATTTAATATTACTCCCACAACTTCATTGTAAGAATATAGTTTTTTTTTAAATTCTTAAACAAAGTTTCAAGTATTATTAGTATGACTAGTCATCCTAACTAATACTTAATTGGGATGACAAATTCATTTTTTTTAATTCACTGGTAAATTATTTATCCAACATTGAATTTGTTTAGTACATATTTGGTTTCTATTAAAAAAATTTTATTGTATTTAAGCAGCTTTATTCTTATCCCAATAATCCTTTATAGTGTTATTTATCATCTCATAAAAAACAACGGTTTCTCTATACAAGTAAAAAAGCAAACTTGTTGCTTTTTGGGGTGTCACATTTCGTGTGGACGTCTCGGGCTAATACTACTGAACTGGTTCATAATATCAGTATAATGTAATAACTCTAACTGGAAAGGGTTTTCAGTTTTCCTTTTGTGCTTTGTTTTGGATACATAATTATAGAAAGAAGGAGGCTTATCTTTAGAGGTTATTCGATGCAGTGGAATGAAGACATAATGTCTAACAAGTCCAAAACTATGGAACTCGTATTATAATAATAATTGCTGAAGATGCTTGTGAAACTAAATTTAGGTGCCACACTTCACCCTTTTCTTGAAGCTTCAGTTGTAATTTGAGTAATAAATATTTTAAAGTCAGTATTACTGGGGTCAAGCCCTTTTCAGAATTGGCCATTGTAAATAAGTCATTTGGAAAAATCGATCATTAAATCCACGCCTTTGCCTTTTTTCCTTGTAATGACACTAAATTGACCTGGACCTGAGTCCTACACTTTGTTTTGTGTTTGACTTCCAAGGCTTTAGAAATAGGGATGAAATTCCAATTGTAAAACTTGACTTTTATACTGACAAAATCAGTTCAGACAATACGTAATCCTTTATAGGCCAGGAATGACTTGCGAGATCATTTGAGTATTACAAAACTAATTGCTCTAATCATTACGATAGCAGATATTAGGTTTCCCAGTTCCCACCGTCCCATGCATTAAGTCACAACCACAATACTACCACCTCTAAAAATGTCATCCCCAACTAGAGAAATTAAGAAATGAAATAAGTAGTTAATTAGAGTACATTAACTACAATTTTGATTTAGATCAAATGGATTTTTTTTAATTTTAAATATAAAATCATTTTTTAAATTTCAAACTTTGGTTGATTTTTTAAAGTTTTAGGTTGGGGATGTAATATGGGGGTTGAGGGTTGTACTTGGAAATAGGCAACATAAAGTAGAAGAAAAATATCTATATTTCTTAACAATTCTTTGATCCTGTGAAAATTCTAGGTGCACTAATCAATGAACTTTTTGTTTGCTTGCTTATCCTTTATTCTTGTGTCCTTTCCGATTAACTAAGATTGTAATCACTGGTCTAACAAATCTTTTTAAAATGCATAACTGACTTACACCATATTACTGTCAAATCTGAACTTAAGTATTCATAATACCTGAAACTGGTAAAACCTAACACCTTTTGAATAAATTAGTAAAAGTTCCCACGGCTCACTTCGTGGAAATATTTCAAAAATTTTTAAAAGATCTAAACAGAGATATCATAAGGACTAATAGCTTATTTCGATTTTAACGACAGGTCAGTCATCACCTTATGATGATCCTATTGTACATTGTAGTAGAATGGATTATGATCATGTTTACAATCATGAAGTCACTAAATGAATTGAATGTTGTAAAACATTACAACATGTTGTAAAACTGTTTAGGCCGTAAAATTTGAAAGTGCTGGTTGTAAATAATTCTAATGAATAAGAGTTGACAGGAAGTTTAGAATGAGAACGAACTGCAAAATCTGAACCTCAAGTCCTCAAAGCAACACTTAGGCTTAAAAGAAAAATTCAAAGCCTAAAAATTCCTTAGAATATTAACATTATTTTTATCTATACTTTGACTTTTTCCCTATCCCCGTGTTACTTGAAAGGGCTACAGATTCCAAGTTGTGTCAACAGAACAACGAGGTGATGACCTTTTCTCTATAACTTTAGCAGTTTAACAAAGTACGACAGAGAGAACTGTTGAAATCTCTTTGTAGACCATAAATCACCACCCTCATTGATTTCCGTCTCTTCTGATTACATAAGATGTAGAAAGGATCCCTGTTGTAAATCTTCCCTTGACAAGGGCGACTAATGACAGTATTAGATGATAAAGACTAAAGTACATTCAGAAGATGAATTGGCTGCAATAAAATTCAATAAGTATTTTTAAGCTAAAACAATAGTGTAAATTATTAACTGGGAAAGTCAAAGGCTACCAATTTCCATGATGCTTCAAAGTAATTAATAATAATTTAAGAACAAATACGTGTTTTGAATTTCAGGACAAGGTCGTGTTAATCAATTAGGCGGAGTATTTATAAACGGTCGACCACTTCCGAATCACATACGATTGAAAATTGTAGAAATGGCTGCTGCAGGAATTAGACCTTGCGTTATTTCAAGACAACTTAGAGTTTCCCATGGATGCGTTTCCAAAATATTGAACAGGTACCAAGAAACCGGAAGCATCCGTCCTGGTGTTATTGGAGGGAGTAAACCAAGAATCGCTACCCCTGATGTAGAGAAACGAATTGAAGATTATAGAAAGGAAAATCCTGGTGTCTTTTCATGGGAAATTCGGGACAGGTACAAAATAGATATTTTAAGCAGTAAATAGGATTTGCTTATTCTAAGGTTATCAATACTTTAGGTATACATGACCCATTGCACCCTTTGACCACGTGAACAACTAAATCCAATAGATTGTAAATCTTTTTAACATAATCATTAGTCAGCTTGGGTTTTATATAGTCCACATACGTAAATCATGCAGTATGCTAGGTTTCTATTCTAAAGCCTTCGAGCAAAAAATAACAAATAGTATATTCATTTTGACTACTCTGTTCATCCCTTAATAGTAGAAAAAGTGGTTGACAGATTTTATGAATTGTAAAAAGACTCCTGAATGTCTGCCACTGTTTATTTCATGTAATTTAAGAAGGGTTTAAACGCTTCAGAGTCTTCTCCGCTTGTTAAAAAATTCAGAAAAAAACTCTTTTACCATCGTTGCAACTACATCTTCATAAAATTTTATCATCTTGCTGAGAAATGTTGCAGAAAATAGCTTAATTGGAAATATTAATATTTTACACAAGTTTCAAGTTATATAAATACACATACACACACTAAAAAGTCAAACGTTTTTATTCAAAGAAGAAAATCGTATTATTATTGCTTAAAGAAATAAATTTTCTAAACTAATCTTCTTCTGTCACATGTGTAAACCGTAACTCATGTAAAAAGTACACCAAATAATATTATTAGTTTTGTCCCCTGGTTCAGATTTTTAAAGAAAGTTTATAGTAAAGAGACTTTTAGTTGAGAGTACGTGCATAAGATGAATAAATCATTATAAGGTTTGCGTGTAAAGGGTTTAAAAGAATTGAAGTGGCCTTAGCTTATTCCCAGGTTATCTTTTAAAGCTTGATTCTTATCTACAATTAGCTAATCCAGAAAAATTTTATAGGTCGACTGAATTTCCTTCTTACAGATTGATAAAGGAAGGAATATGCGACCGATCATCAGCCCCTTCGGTCAGTGCGATCTCACGCCTTCTACGAGGTCGAGAAGGTGATGAATCTGACAAGAAGCCAATGGATGGTAAGTTCACTTTCATTATTTATATCATTTTTATCAAATACTCTTCACACACTTCCATGTTTGTAGGTAGCTATAACTTTAATTGTAAGGTATACTTCTTTTTTAGTCACATTTGAAACCAAATATTGTAAAATTTCTAACTCGTATCTCATCATTATAAAAGTAACACTCATTGGTAGTTCAAAGGGGCTCGAGGTAAATATTAAAAGCTTTATGTATCCTCCTTATTTTTTAATAGACCGGAAGGGATTTAATGAAAAATGTCTGCAGATCATGCAACTGTTTTATATAAAAATCCTCATCGTTGTTTTTTACTCCTTGAAGATGAACATGCATATAAGTTCATATGGCTTGATACTGAATCAAATCGAGTAGGAACTGGGTACTCGAGGTTTTAATAGGTAATAGAGGTAGCTGAAATTGGGGGATTCTTTCGTATCACTTTGTAGAATTACTCAAGCGATATAATCATTCTCAAAACTAGGTAGTAGTATAATTTGGACAAACGAACAGCTTACAGAATTATTTGAAGGATAGATGATCTTTCAGTCTCAATATGTGAAGCATAGGCATTTTAATAATTACAAATGTGAAAATTATTCAAGTTGATACTTTTAATAATATTCATGAATTCTCCTTACTCAGATCGTTTTGTTAAATTAAAAATGACTCGTCCAACTATCATTACTTTTCTATATAAAATAGCATTAAAAGAAAAGAAAAAAATGACTTATTTTTAATCAATTTAATTTTTCACGTAAATTCCCATAAAGAATCCAACAATAAAATACAAACTTTTTTTAACCCTTACACTATTTGCTTTAAAGAGTTGTATCCTTTGGGTAAGACAAATAACTAAAGACATAGATGAGACAAGAGGGTTGTTTAAGTTACGTAGGCATAATGAAGTGTACATGAAATAAATACGGGGGATGAAACCTCTGGGTCGTATCCCATAATTAGGGCTAAAGAGGCGGCTTTCCTCTGAATAAAACAAGGATGAAAGCTTCACACGGTGAAAAACATTTATTATCTCTGAAGTCGACATCATATCCCTTCACAGCATAGACACAAAGTGCACATTATTCGTATAGATCAGAGTTGAACTTTTACTTATTATTATCTCTTTTACAATAATACCAAACTACTTCAGAAGTTTTATTCCATATGTGTGATCTACTTGAATTTAATATTGTTTATAGTGTATCACCCTCACTGGTACTACTACCACTGTACATAATAATAATATATTGCAGGCACTTGTTACATTAAGAAATACTCATGTTTTCCTTTTTTGTTATCTCATCGTAATAATCATCAAAATAATAATAATGAATGACTGATCTCTCTTGTAGAAAAAGTGTAAGATACCGCTCGCATTTGTCTCTTTCACTCTTGATCTCTCAAAAGGAACAAAAACTCTGTTCTTTATTAAACCACCGATACCGAAGTCGGTATTTTATGATTTTCTAAGATCTGATGGGAGTATCTTTAAGTTAATAGGGATGGAGAAGCATTAGTAGGAGAATAGTAGCATCGGGTGCTGCCGTTCATGTGACTCAATTAATGTGTTTTTTAAGACTTTTTTTACCTTTGAAATACGATGCATTATCTCAAGCATATGAATACTCTTTTGGCTAGCACAGGCTTGGAAGATGGGGGATGTAAATGTTTTTTATCAACCGTTTACGCTGCCAGCCCAGACAGAATTTGGTTTTAGAGAATGAGTTGTGTTTGCTTGTATCAAATTTATATTATGGTAAAATCATAATATGCAAAAATGAACCCAAATCATAATTTATTTATTTATTTACTTCGGCTTACAACGAGGTTTCCCTATCTAGGTAGAAGGACATTAAACCTCGTAAAGAGGGAACGCTTACGTAAATCACTCAGAAGATGATATTATGACAAGGAACGAAAGAATTTATAATTTAGGATCGGCTCGTGAATTTAATTAATCTTGTACGATATTATAATATCTGAGAGTTTCATGTTTTTAATAAATTATAACATTTCAAATTTCAATGAGGTGAGACTCAAGAGGAGAGAGGAGACTCCTACTGAAGCCTAAAGCGTCTTTGGCCTCTTATAAGATTTATGCGACTTTGGCTTAGAGGTTTTTTTAGAAAATTTATTATGTTTTTTATTTGAATATATCTCATTCAGAATAGATCCTAGCAAAAAGATGAAATAGATGAAGTAATAAAAGGCAAAAAATAAAAATAAATGTAGCATGTCAACTTTATACAGCTCATATTTTAAGAATTGAAAGAAAATTTCAAGATTTTACTTTCTAGGAATTTTTTTTATTTTTTTTAAATAGGAGACAAAAGTACGGACGGTTCAGATTGTGAATCAGAGCCAGGAATCCCTCTGAAGCGTAAACAGCGACGAAGTCGAACTACATTTACAGCCCACCAGTTAGATGAACTTGAGAAAGCTTTTGAACGAACTCAATACCCGGATATTTATACTCGTGAGGAGTTGGCTCAAAGGACTAAACTTACTGAAGCCCGAATACAGGTATTTTATAAAAAAGGTCTTTTTTGTTTCTAAACGCTAACAAAATTCATGACATTTTTCTCTTGCTTAATTATCCAAAACAATAACTCCTAAATCATAAATTATTAGTGTCAGAAATGGAATATTTTTACCAAAAAAGGCATTGTTAATCGTATTTTGGAGACAGATGAACTGGAAATACTTGTACTAATTAAGCGTCGTAAAATAAAGAGAATTGAGTTTTTGTACCCTAAATTCACTTTAAGTAGACGAATGCCAGTAACATTATCAAATAAAGTGTTAGTTGTATTATTATTTATTATTTTATTATGATCTTCCCTTTCCCTTAATGCTTGCAAGTGTAACAAAACATTAGATAGATGTAAGTCTTTGTGTAAATGCTTGTGGATATTGTTGCAACGTTGATGTATAAAGTAAACCTAAAAAGGCTTCTGGTCTCAGTCTGTTCTACATTTTTAATCAGCGGTCTTTAGGACATAAAAGTTACTGACTCAGCCAATCATTCGAAAAAGTATTTGTTGCAAGTCATTGTTGCCCTTTTAATGAACATCCCTATTTTTCTCACAGAAGCCAGAAGTAGAGAGGAAACTCTGTCTACTTTAATTTTGTAAAATTTAGCTAGATAGGTAGTGCATGTAGTATACATTCTATGCATTTACTATTATTATCTGCCTGTAAGGCTGTTAATCTATATACCACGTTATCATCATCATTACATTTTAGCTGACTACGTGGAAGAAGAAGTTGTATTATTGTATTATAATAGAATAAAAGTTAGGATGAGTAACAAGAACAACGAAACCCCACTCATTGTTGTTGTTTTGTTGTTGTTTTCTCAGAGAAAATAAATTGAGTGAGCTAATCGAATGGCCTAAATTGCAAGTTGAACGAACACATTGAAAACAATAATTACTAAACATTCTTATCCATTAATTATTATTACAAGATTTATGTTAAATCCCTATCTTCTTAGCTCAGTGTATCCTTGTAGAGATGTAAATTCGGGATGTTTGATCTTAAACAGATTTTTATGTAAAAGTTAGAATTCATTGTGGTACTTTCAAAGCAAAAGTGCATAGAATTATTTTAAATCTTCAATATGAATTGCATTTGCGTCATATATTAAAAAAAGGATTTTGTTGCAAGCGTTGAAGACGATTATGACTTAACTTAAGAGACATACAGTTTACATTTTTGCTGGCTACTGGATACACTGAAATTTCTCATGATTGTCACTTTTTTGTGTAGCATGTTTTTGGCTTCCAAATCTCATTAAGGCGAGAATCGTAAAAAAATGATATTTATTTAAAAAAAAAAGTTTAACAGCCAAAAGGAGGTTCAGTTTAGGCTAATATTATTACATTACTGTTTGTTCGTTTATTTATTATTTTTATTACTTTTATTACCATCATCATCATCTCATTGGTTTTTTTAACCACCATCGCATTATCTATTCTATTTGTGAAGAATTATTGTGATGAGATGAACTCATCTTTAACAGATTCAATCTTTTCTCCTCGAAACAATTAAAAGATAATGTAGATTTTGCACAAAAGGCTGAAAGGGAATCTCTGTGTAGTATAATGTACCTTTTTGCTTTTTATGATGCTTAGAAATAGAGGGTAAGATGTAAGTTTAAACAAAGATATGATGACAATTGATTCTTACATTTGAAAATGAAGACGTGTGTGGCTCAGCTACCGAATTGACAGGTTCAATTAATTCACATGTAGGATAGAAGATGAAACAATCAATCTTTAAAAGAATGAAAGAAATTGCTTTATCTTCATTATGCAATCTATTCTTGCAGTGAAATATGTACGTTTACAAAAAGTCCGATACTGCTAGTAAAGCTGATGAATATCATTTTCAGATTTACAATTATATTTCATATTCTATTTTAAAAATAATTCCAGGTATGGTTTAGTAATCGACGAGCCCGACTGAGAAAACAAGTCACAAGTGGAAACGGTAGCGGGTATGGAAACTCCCCTGGAATGGGGATGGGAATCCCGGTTTATGGAACACCAACTTCATCCTATGGCGTCCTCTCATCCCATCATCATGCCCATTCACACCCACACTCACTTCATGACTCCCATTTTGCAGCAACTCCTCAAAGTAAGTTCAAAAAGGTTTTGTGCCCAACATTTTATGAAATCTAAACAAAATCTCATCAAGAATCTCATCAGTTTTCTAATAAATAAATATGAAACGTGTGCAACAATGCAGTGCACTTATACATGAAATGAAGCCATGTGCATGCATCTAAAAATTGGGAAAAAATCGAAAGTAAAGGATGAGAAATGTATAACTTGTGCAGTTCAGACTATCATTTATATATGTCCTTCGTACTCCATAACTACAAAATGAAATGAATTGGTCAGACATGTCATTCAACAGGTCGGTAGGCCATGCGAGATGGAATAGTATAAGAAGTACTGCTACTACTAATAGGAGCAATGATAACATCGTTGATGTCGTACACACCTTTCAAATAGGTACATTTGTTTTAAACATGAAGCATGAGTATAAAGCAAACAAGGGAAAGTGTGAAAAAAGGTGTCAACGAGGCGTGGTACAAACGACATAAAAATTCAGACAGTAACCCAGTCAGAGAATAATGTATCTAGTCTTTTTATATTTTGTATAATATCAGCTATATAAAATATTTATTATTATTTCAATACGTCTCAATTGTCTCATTTCATTTAATATGGACATGAGATCCAAGATAAAAAAAACATGCCTATTGTAATATTCATTTCAGTGATGAGTTGGTGTACATATTCGAAGTTCGTGAATTTAAAAATCGTATAAAAACACATTTTTTTCATTAAATGAGTTCATGTCCGCCTGTCTTCACGATGTGAATGGAAGAGCAATGATATTACGGTTTGCTTTACGTATGTATAGGTACATACCTTTATTACTATTTTGTATGAAAAACATGAACTATCAAATGTTAAATTAATGAAAAGGGTGAAACCTTATACAGTCAGCAGAGTAATACATCCGTTCCCGTTTTGTCTCACTGATTACGTCCTTCTTGAATTCCTTAGAAAATTTAAACAAACCTATTGCAAAATCTAGGCTTGTCGTTTGAATGATATACAATTGAAAAATAACTTAAAGTTTAGGGAGCAATTGTAAATAAATAATCTTTCATTTCTCTACTACTATTAACAGGTCCGACAGAACTATACTCTGGTGGTGGTAATGGAATAAGTTCACAATCGAATGGTATCGGTAGCAATGGTGTATCTTCTTCTTCATTGACCCCAATGTCCTCGTCACCTTCAATGGGCCCTATGTCAATCTCCATGGTGTCAGGAAATCCCACCACTAGTTCTGCTAGTGGTTCAATGTCATCCCCTGTGAGTGGAGCCTCTGGAATTGGAAGCAGCAGTTCATCTGCAGCAGCCGCTGCTGCTGCATCAGCGTCTTATGCCGCAGCGCTAAACAATACATTGATGAATTCAGCTTATGGAAGTTCACCCTCTTCTTTGATTCCTACTCAGGTATAGAACAATTTTTATACCTTAAACAGTCCGATCTTAGAAAAAATATCTTCTATGCATATCCACGTAATTTTATGAGTTTCTACTGGTTAGCTAATCTATATAAGATCTCTTTTATTATTGTATTGCTGTCTGTGTGGTAATATTAATCGATCATCCACACCTTTTTTGTGGTTTTCAACACGGTGTCATCCTCAACTATCAACGGTCGTTGATGTCATGTACATGTTATTTTAACGTGACTTAAATTATAGGGTTTGCATTCATAAACTTGTATACATTGTGCACACTTTCGTAATGAAAGAGAAACGGCTAAAACTCTTGACACATTTTCGTTTAGATTAATGCAAGTGTTCAATAGCTTAGGGTTAGCTGTTAAAAAATGGAACACTGTTAAAATGACAAATGACTAACCTACTCATCACACTTTTATTGTTGCAACCAGATAAGCGTGATGAAACGGTTTCAACATTCTTTAAATTAGACTGTTTCTTTTACTGAGCAAAAATTATAAATTACATAAGCATGAGAGTGGTTTATGTTTAGCAAGGAAACTCGAGAAAATGTCTCTTTTTGATTAATTGATTGCATGCTTATTCTGCAGATGGGTAACAGTTCATCCCCTTCGGGAGGTTTAGGTGGCTATGGACCCGGAGGTCAAAGTCACAGTATTCAAGATGACAGTCATTGGGGATCCCTTGGAAGTCGATCTGGAATGACGTCTTCCCTAACTTCTGCATATTACTCACCTCCAGGACTCATGGGTCCGGTGGTTCCTAGGCATCAACCTTACTATCAATGGTAGAAAATGAAGGTATTCTATTAAGTAGATATTAGATAAATAATATAAAAATTAGATCCGGAATCCGCTATGCTAGACGTGTACCAAGGTGTAGTTGAAGGACTCGGAATAATGGATTGCATAAAGCTTTAATCGGATTGTTAAATTCGATCACTCATTATATTTTAATTAGAAATTAAGAATACGCTCGAAGTTTAAATGTAATATAAATCTTGTACCCTGCTAAATAGCTTTGGCCCTATTACATTATGGGGAAAAATCCCATGTACGATTTTAATCCCAACTTCACGTTACAATTGCATCTGTGTATATTGAAATAATTATAACATTAGTACTTAGGATTATGTACCATAATGTGTAAAAATACCTTAAAGCAATAAACCAAAAATCACAAACCAAGTGCTTCATCATCATTATTATAATAGCGTACCGTCTAGCTGAAGAAATATCACCTTTTTAATTTACTAATTTTTAATTTTGAGTTTAGCTCTTAGGCTTTTATCCTTTGAATTCTTATTGACACTTATACATCTACTAAGTCCCAATGGTAACAATAGTTGATAAGTACTTTTCAGTCAGTCTTAATTTAACTTGTGAATTTTTTTGAAAACTGTAAATTTAGAAACTTGTCTGAAAAATTTGAAGTTTTCTTCTTAAAATCTTTCAGTTCTTCTAATCCGATTTAGCGATGTTATTGTTGTTCTGAATTTAGCTGTTTAGACTTTATCTTTGAATTATTAGTTATTAGTATATAAACTTATGTAACTGCAATGAGTCCCATCCCAGTGCTAACAATGTTATACAACAAATAATTTCTTTTCACTTTTCTTTAACTTGTGAAAGTTTTTGGAAACTTCAAATTTGGAAAATCAGAGAAATGTGTAGTTTTCTGTTTAAGACGTTTAGTGACCTTAATTTGATTTATTGTGTTATTAATGTTCTTTGACTTCTTTGATTTATCTTACAATTAGACAAAATTTAATTGTTTGTATTACACTACCTCATCTCAACATCAACCACACACATATGACACACCTACGCACAATTAACTTATCCACCTCACCTGACCTAAAGTGTGACATGAAAGTAAATGCTGTAATATTAATTGAATGATAATTGTCAGTTAAACAAATATTAGCCTATCAAATTGTATTGTAATATTGTTCAATTGCAACTTTTGGGGGTAAAGTGGCAAAACTTGTGAATTAATAAACAACAATATGAAAAAATAATAATTTTTTAGAGTTCTGTGTACTTTCTTTATGCATTAAAGCGTTCTTTATTCAATGCTCTTCATAGCATGCTATTTGATTTCTAATGTTAGCATTTAAAATAAGTATAATTGTGGAAATAATTAATGCAAATACACTAAAATGAATCTATCTGGGGTCAGTTGGACGAAAACCGTTTCGATGAAAAGTTTCGCCCTTTTAGGTACATAAGGAGTTTTCGAAAAGCCTTTTTTTGTATGCCGGTCAATAATATATAAGGAAATCAAGTACCAGATACCAGGATTAGCATTAATTAGATAATATTGCTTATTCTTAAGCCCAGTTTTATGATGTTCTGTCTTTCGCAAAAATTACCGAAATGCAAAAAAAACCGTCTCCCAAATGGTCCCAAATTTTCCAAAGAACTCACCGTGACCCAATCAATATCATATTCAAAACAATGAAATTGCATTCAGCCCACATATGAAGTACTAAAACTGATTTTATTTATTTGACCCAAAGAGAAACGCTGGTCACGCCTTATTAAACATGTATAAAGCCATAGTCCACACTAAAAAAACACAGTTGCTCAACCTATGAACCTTTTTCGGTCTGATGGATTGGACATTCAAGCCACATTTAAAAAAAGGAGAATTCAAGTGATAAAAATGATTCTATTTGATGATAGAAGGAAGAAGAAAGTGTTGAAAGGCGTGAAGGAACAAATGAAATAATATTATTTTCAGGCAATGTGTATACATACAATACATCTATGTATTTTTATACATAATGTTATTTTCAGAGAGTAAAAACACCTAATAATGATTGTGAAGATTAGAAATAATATATAACAAATCTGCCTCATTCTGTAGCAGTAGTAGTAGTAATAGCAATCTAGCAATAATAGTAATAGATAGAGTAGAGAGACTTGTCAGGCGTATCGAATACTTTTGAATCCTTTTCTAACAAAATACCAAATACCACCATCGCATCACATCACCAACAAACTTATGTCTACTTTGTACTGGTAAACTTTTTGTAAACTTTTTTTTTGGATGAATGCAGCAGCAATTTCTGTATCTTTAAAAAGATTCAACTTTATTTTAGTATGAAACTATATTACCATTCCATGGCTCGTAATGCATAGTAAGTTGCATTTTATAAAATAAAATACAACACTCTCCTTACTTCACTCTCTCTCTTATTTCTCCATTTATCCTTCAAAATCCATTGTTACTTTTATTATTATTATATTGTTTTGTATTGTTTAGCCAGACGTGTTACGGGCAAAAAGAATAAAAATTGTTTGTAGCAAATGGCTGGATTTTAATCAAAGGGAGTAAATGAAAAATTAATTAATCAAGGGTTTTAGGGATACAGCCGTGTGTAAAAACTTACGTTGGATATTTCATTTTGAAAAATTGAAAGCGATTAGAAAATAAAAAAGAGGTAGATTGTTTTTTAAATACTGAATTAATACAATTTTTTTAATTGCTGGATTCTCTTTTCACACATTATTTAGAATTTTTAAACTGTAATGTTTGCAACCATAAAAATAGATTTTTTTCTCATTATTATTATTGCATACACATACTTTAAAAGTTCAGGTTTGCCGTAATGTATTCATTGCAGTAGATCTGTAGGCCTTCTTCCATCTAATTTTCACGATGCACAAGAATTTTATGATAAAGGTAAGACCCTTTATTTTCTGCTAATTTCTATTTTCTCTAAGAATAAATTTACTAGCCAATTCAAAATTGGGAAAATTCAGACAATATTTCTTGGCTAAAATTGTGCCAGACCACCTGTTGCTCTTGTAACTTACCGTAGAATGCTCCTGTGGATTTTAAAATTTTAACGGACTCACTTTTCTGTATCATTTTACATTTTATATTCGTATCGAGGCTAATAATACTTTTAGCTTTTGTTATTTTTCTTAAAACTAAAAAAAAGATTATTGCTGAAAAGCTCTAGGACATTATTAAGGAAGCAGTTAGCTCAAATATACCATTATTAAAAGTTACACGATATACAACTTGCTTTTTTAGAAAATTAGGTAAACCTACTGTATGCTAAACTTAGGACAGCACTTTATTTGATACGAAAAAGTCTTCAAGATTTGTAAAAGGTATATTTCGTTATGTTGCAATAATATACTTGAGAAGAGCCGATAGAAAATTAATGTTATTCAAACGCATAATCATCTTTTTGTCTACTTATTCAAGATCATAACTTTTGTTCTCTGCCGACACAAGGATAAAGCGATTGAATAATTCTGAATAATTGCTTACACCTATACTTCTACTATGCATGTATTAACTCAGCAAAAATTTTATTACATTATCACTGCTATTACTTCAAAATAACTAAAGCTGGCAATCACTTCAGAAGTAATTTTTTTTATTACAAACGATTAAAGTATTAATGCCAAATATAGAATCATCCCAGGTTGTTCCTATCACCAGTTGTCACTTATACTAACTATCCATGTCTCTTGGATCTAGGTATCATCCCTACCTTTTTTTAAAGAAAACCCATGGAAAGAAAATGACGTCTACAGCAAAATTATGAAAATTACTTTCATGAAGCAACTATAACTGAAATAGGTGGATGATTACAGTAAAATAAATATTCAACCAGCATTGAGTCGGAAAATCCAGGTGTATGTATATACATTGTCACATCGTATGATGCCGCTGCTGGGAAGTTTTTAAATACCGTAAAACGTGATTTAGAACCCCCCCCCCCCGGTTTAGAGCCCCCTCC
>JAQGBU010000247.1:0-42761 GCA_034698605.1 Isotoma decorata
GGGAATCGAACTTACAATCTTGCGTTTTACAGGTGCTAGATAGACATTTTCATACCCACGAAAATAAGTCTTAACAATGTGCATAAGAACATGCTATAATCCTGCATTTAATAACGCATGTGGATTCGATATCTAGGACAGGAAGTCACTCACCTGATATTCCATCATATGTCCACCAATCTTCCCAACTCACAGCAATTGATCCTGAAAAAATAAGAGAAGCTTTTATTATTTTAAGTATTTAGTAAAATGCATTTATGCATGTTTATTCAACATGCCAACATTTATTTTTATACGATATATTATACTAATTATATTATATTATATAATTAAAATATTTTATCCGAAAAAAATATATCTTTCGAAAAGGTATATTATTGATTAATATTAGACGTTTTATCGCTGTATGATGATTTAATCTAAAGTGTTTAATTTCTAGCTGTGCTTTGAATTCGAAATCGAATTTTGTTCACCGAAAATTAGTTTTGTAATTGCTTAACGTTAATTAGCATTGAAAAATGAGTTCCAATAAATGAATGTTGTCATTATAGAAATTCTGAACAGTTGAACAGTGCGAATAAATAAATATAAAACAAAAAACATTTAATCCGAAGTCCTCGTAGACTAATAAAACTTTCTTCTGTAATAGTGAATAAGTTGTGATGGTCAGTAATTTTGCATCAAAATGTACTTTCTTTCACTTTGAAGTTTGGGTGAGTTTGGGAAGGGCAGATGTCTAAGGAGTCTGAGAGATAAATCAGCCAGTCTTTTATTCTTGTTCTTGTTGGTTAACTGTAACTTTGCAGAGAGATAAAGAATCTGATTGTCAGTCCCACATGGTTAACAGTCTAAGTTGTCAGTGTCACTGTAGAAATGATAATCCAATCATATTGAGAAGAGCTTTGGCTGAATTTTACAAGGGCGGTGGTGAGTACTTGAGAAGGAATAAATGCGTGTGGAAGACTGGGGACACTTAACCTTCTTTTCTGTCGTTATATGAAACGAATGGGATGAAAACATTTATTATTGTTATTTGTGAATAACAACTCCTTTACTCAAAAATCTTCGCATTATCTTTTACATAATATAGGAGACTTTTACTTTTAACAGAAAGAACCCTTTTGGGTGAACAAGGATGTTCGTGTTTGTGCTATAATCCCAAATTTTTTTGCCTGGTCAAATAGCAGAGAATTGTCATTTCTCATCATGATTCTAATGATCAATTTACTGCCGTTCTGAAGTCAGTTTGACTCTCAACTAATTACATAATTACTTTTATTTCTTTGCAATATCTTTGCAGTGCTTAGACGATAAAATTCTCTTTTTTAATGTTTTGTCAAGTCTCAAGTCGCATGAATTCATTTACACAATTTCCAACCTAAAACTCGAGTCTACCTTCACTTCTAACAATCACAGACATATTTAAAACGCTCATCATCGCATCAACTTCCAAACAGGCCCCAACAAGACTAGCTACATTTTTATTTGTTATCGAGACGTGCTCGTAAACAATTTATTGACAATTGAAATCAATATAAATATATAAGAGATTGGTCTTTCCATGAAATTTACAAATTCTGGAAAAACCGGAATGTTTCTCAATAAAAGAATGCAAGTTGTGCTCAAAAATATTTCTATGCTTTCTATACATACAACCCCAATCTGTTCTAATCAAATCAAACCTAAAAACCAAAAGTCTCCGTATATTATGTATTGTAAGTAAGTATTATTTAGTTCATGAGATAGTAATACGTGGATATGGTACTATTAACCCAGTAAATTCTTTGTCTCAAAAAGGCTTTGCATTCTGTCTGTTAGCTTATACACTAGCTAAAATTTTACTTTATCTTGTAAGAAAAGCTTAAAATAAATTTGAAAATAAGCAGATTTTTAAGTCATTTTTTCATTTTCAGGGAACAAAATAAATCAGCTTCAAAGGATGTTTATTTCAGGCCCACCCGTTGTTCATTTAAAAAAGGTTTGTGCCAGCAAAACTGTTAATGATTAAATTTTTAACTTAAAAAACCTTACCTTTGCAAACAAAACAGACATTTTTTAAACATTCGAAAGAAATGAACAAGCAGTTTGCAGAAATTCCCAATTTCCAATTTCAAACTAATAGCATACAGTAAGCACCTATTTGATTCTAAAGTGTGTCAATTCGCGGAATAAGATGGATAAAAGTGTTCACAATTGGTGACATGGATACTTAGGGAGCTGGAAGTACTTGGATTTCCATAAAATAGAAAGATTCAACCACAACGTAGTGTGTCCTAGTCAGAATAAGACAATGTAATCTAGACCAAAATTATTTTATAAGACGCCCCCTCACAAATACTACAGCATCTATATACCAACCATTACCAAGGAGTTCGACTTGAAGCTTCAACTACGATTATACTGCAGTGCACCTTGTTCCATTGCAAATCAGTCCTCAAACTCAAATGTTATGGTAGCATTCATTCAGATTGTCTTTCTATTCTTTTTCTAAGATTTTTTCCTAATACCATTCAGTGACGTATAGCCTTAGTCAAGGTAGAAATAATTTTTCGGCAGGACAAGCTGAATTGTTTTTCAAAACCTGTAATTTTCCACATTGTGCATTGAGCTAGAAGAAGAGCTATAAGCCCGATCTTCCCTAACTTTTCAATACCATTTATACGAATACATTATAAGGGGAACTGCACAAAATTACCATTGGAGATTTTGGCTACCCTGCTGTCAGAATTGCATTGATTTGACGACCCTGGCAGTGGCAATGGTAATATGTGAGGCCAAAGACTGAAAGAATATCAACTCTAAAAATATACATAAAATAGGGCATAGAAATAAATGGAATTCTTAGAATATGCTTGAAGAAAGTTGTTGTGGTGGGACATGAATGATAGAAAATTTTCTCTGCATGGCACTGTAATTTCCCCCTCGACTGACGGAAATTTACCTGATATCGATATCCTAAGTGAAAAATAATACATTGTGCAAGTACCTCTCAAGTTATGAACAAAAAAACTAAAAGGTAGAATAGTGTTATATGCAGCAGAAGTTTTTCTGTGAAAGTTTGGGTCAGGTTACACAAACGAAAAAATGTTGATGCTTTTAAGAGTCTGGCTAGAAAAAGGGTAATCGTATTCCTTTTCCTGGTACATATTATTTTACTAAAATTAGACTGTAAATACTAGGTGAAAACACAAGAAAATAAAAGAAATTGATTGTGAAAAAGTACAATAGAGGTTACGTAGTAAATTGAGTTTTATTCGGTTTAAAAAGATAAATATCTTTCAATGTGGGTTGGACGAAATAATTGAAATATAATCTCTTGACTAAAGAATTAAAATTTAAGTCTGATATCAAAGATAACTAACCAGCATTTTTCAGGGTATGCATTGTATACATGAATATTAAATTTTAATGGAATTGTATAAATATTTACAAAAAAGATGTTTCATGATTCATCCTATGAAATGAAACCAAGAAGGGGAAAATTAAAACTTGAAGATAAAGACATGAATGAAGACATGTTAAAGTTCGGTTGGGGTGAATCGTAGACCATTTTCCCAATACTACTGATACCCAGACACACACACTTCTCCTTCACACACACATACACTCTGATTCACCCACGCCATATGTGACCATGAGTGGAGTTGACGATATGAAATGTAAACATAAGAGTATGAATTTATTCCATAATATCCATTTTTATAACCTTCCATAAATTCTTTTATGCCTTTAAAAATTGATATGAATTGCTTGGGATGAAAAAGGAATCCATGAACATGATGTACTAGGTGGTCTCGTATGGGATCAGAAGTGAAATAATATTCCAAAACATTTGGCCTTCTACCCACACTTGTGGTGGATTCTGAAATCACAGATGGCCAATCTGCTTTCACTGTGTAGCTTGATCTTTGGCTTATCTTTAGACTTTAGACCGACCAAAAGGGAACAGATTGCTTCCGCAATACCGTTGGAGTTTTGTAAAACCAACCACCCACATCCAAAAGATCCTTTATACAATCCAACTACCTAGTATATCACATCATGATAATATTTATATCTACTCGGTTGTATCTACTATGAAGGGTAGTTACCTAGTAGTAGTAACAATGATAAATGGCCTGCAATTAGTTTCCTACTAGTTATACATTCCCTTTGCAACCATACCACCATCAAAATTCAACAATTAGATGAGTACAGCTTTGTATAATGTATGATCAACGATGCAATGAGTTAAGTAATACAAAGTCATAATATGCACATAACTTTATAACAAAAATCTTGTTGTGTGTACTGTAAACCGTTATTACAGGAAATCCTTCAACTTACTGCCACAAACTTAGAACTAGCAAGAAGAAAGTAGAAGTGAAAGTCAAAAAAGCAAACGAGAAGAATTTTTATTGAAGAATAAATCAGACGTAAAAATGTAATAAATGTAGTACGCAATACGTTTTGTAAATGTAGGAGAATTTTTCTTTGATAAAAATGAAAATAGTTTCACTCAACGCTTCTAAATATGAATATATCTAATCATTCATGATTAAAAGCGTAAATAAACTTTGAAGCAAACTTTCACTTGCTTTCACTTTGTTTTTAATTTATAATTCTTTATCGAACTAAAACATGAGTTGATATACACGTCACACAGTACAAATTCTATTTTGTTCAACAACCAGAAAAGTTATTTTAACATTTTGAGCGTATTTTTAATAACTTGTTAGCATTCCAATTGAATCCTCTCCTCATACTATGTTTGATAACCTATACATTATTTTAGTACCATAATATTCCAATATTTTCAAACAAATTTATTTGCTTACTCTTGAAGAAACGAAGCAAATGGTTGAAACTATTAAGTTCCTTTATTAGTTAATAATTTAGTTGTATCCAATATAGAAAGAGTTTGTCAAAGGAAAGGAGTAAGTGGAACATCAAGCGTATAATACAATCTCTTGTAACTGTTTGTAAAGGAACTTGGATAGAATTATGTTCCGGACAAAGCATCGTAAATTAAGATGTCACAAGAGAAGAGTATCTCTCCTTTAAAGTGTAGACCTACCAGTAATACAAATGTCTATCTACGATTTTGTTCCCTAACTTTCTCTCCTCTTGAAAACTGAGAGCTATTTGGCAAAGAGAATTCTTCTCGATTGCTTACTTTACCACCAAGTTACTACTACTACTACTACTACTGTTACTATCCGCGTATTAAAATATAATTCTTGGGCCCTTGTTCCATAGAATGTAATAATGTTATAGGGCCCTTAAGCCTTTGTTAAGATTCTGTGTGGTGACAGTATTTATGCATGCTTCGTTTTTCACCAATACTCTAGAATAAAGGATAGGAAGAGGATGAGCCTGGATTGATGTATAGTTGCGTAAATGCACTATTCTCGCATGCCATAATTGTCATCAAGGAACGTTTTAGAGATTAGTACCTAGTTCTTTACATGTATCAAATGTTGTTGTAAGTAGATTATAGCTAGGAGTACTTGGTGTACAGAAGTTACTAAAGGGTATGTTGTATCAGAGATGAAAGTTAGGTCGAGTATAAATATAGTGAAGAAGCAGAAGGGATTCCTTCGTTTCTCAGTTCAGTATCAAGATAAAGGAATAAAGTGAGAGTAGAGTTAGAACATTTCCAAGGATGTTATTATTATGATTAGTCTACATTATAAAGTGGTAGTGGTAGTAGTAGTGCGTGCAGTCAACAGTAGTGAAATAGACTGGTATTCTTGTAAGTTGTGAGTAGATGAAGAGTGGATCTGAAGCCCAGGACGGAGAGGGGCTTTGCTCAATGATTTCCTTGGAAAATGAAGAACGGATGTTGTAAATCCCCGAGAGGAAGTATATCTACCACTAAGTTACATCACAGTGTCATAGAGAAAGCCAAAATCCTACTTGCCATTATTCTACAGTCATTCTTTATTTCCTTTAGACATCCTAGTGTTTGGTAGGATGTATATACACCTCACCACATCGTACCAAAGACAGTGACTATTTTCTCCGACAAATCCTCCTTTCACGCCCCTTTGGCTGGATCAAAACGGATTGACCCTTAATTTCCTCACCTGCTCTTTTGATACTTATCGCCCTTGTTGGATTTCCTTTCTGAGGTTTTAGGTTACGTGTGTCTACCTAAAGCTTTTAAGCTCACGGGAGCACACTAGTTCTACGTAAATCTAAGCTTCTGTACCCTACTTAGTGGGGAAAAAATGTTAGGAGGTAATTTTTACGAATAATATCTAGAGAAGAGAGTTAGGGAATAAGAATGTCACTCTGATTCTGTGATAATAGGTTTATGTTGAGTTGGTGGTGTATTTTACAGGGGTTAAATAAAGCATAGGGTTGGGGTTTTTTGTTGTATATAGGCCTTTTCGACTTTACGAAACTGAGGATTTTTCTTGAAGAAAATATTTTACGTTGGGGAGAATGTTTTGGATTCCCTTATGCTTACAATATTGAATTGATGTTTTTTGAACAATTTTCAAGAAACCCTTAAGATTGTACAAAAATTATCAACAGTGGGTTCGATGCATGAAGCAATGTTTAATCAAATGAAACCATTTTTATTTTTTCAGAGTAAATATCATGAGATGAGATGGACTGCACGAAGAACTGATGAAGCGTAAAATTGCATTGGAACTTGACTCTTTATTTTCTCAAAACACGTTTCTCATTAAACGCAACATTCTGAGATTAAAACTTTGAGTTTTACGAATATTAAGAGCTAATTTTTTGCAGATCTTAATAAATTTTCCAACAGTTATTGAGAACTAGTAAATCTTTTTCTTTAAACTTGGATTCATTTGGTATCAAATCAAACCAGGAGGAAGAAAGTGAATCGGAATTTTGCCCAAGATAGATTGCATACCTTACCCAAACTCAACTCACTTTATCCGACAGAATCACTTATTGATTAAGTGGTACTTTGTGGGACAGTAGGGATCAATACAATTGACCATTACAAACCTAATAATGTCAACTTAGTTGAAGAGATTGTCTCTTTATTGGAACATTTTGTCATGCTATTAATGGATTTGGTTCAAAGGTAAGTAAAGTAATAAGGTGGGTAATGATCCTCACATAAAATAATGTACACATTGTGTTGGAAATGTTAGAAAGAAACTACATATTAGTCCCACTACCACTACTACAAGTCCACTTCTTTTCGACTCCAGTTTTATAGCTTAGTACCAACTGAAAGTGCTCAATAACAGACTTCCTCTCCATTTGCTATTAATGGACAGTTGACTCAATTGTTTCAGAGCTGAAAGTGTATTAATCAGACATCTTTATTTCCTGTCTAGTTTAGTCCTTTTTCTTTTTCTAGGGGTTATTTTTGTACTAAATTTGTTTTCAGATGCCCTTACTAGACTTTTGCAAACATTTCAAAGCAAATATCATGTACACACAGGCATATAAAAATACATGTGAATTCATCTCCAACGTATGCAATTTTTTTTCTCCTTGTGTAAATATCCCTTTGAAAGACTACAAAAAAATGTAGACATGGGAACTTGGAAAGGTCAAACGTCTCCTGGCCCTGTACTCTCTTTGTGTACTTGTTGTGAAATCTTAAATTAAATTAGGAAAAGAAAAATACCCACGACTTTCACTCCCAGGTGCGTAGCATGAATAGGTAAGTAGACACTGATTTTTTTTCTGAATAAAATCCCATACCTGAGTGTGAAACTCTTTTAATAGTCAGTGGTAGTGGTGGTCGTAGTAGTACTCGTAGTAAAAGTCAGTGACCCTGGTGTTGATGCATTATTTGCAACCCAAGAGTGCATAGATAATGTGGCGTGTGCAGCCTTGAGGTGAATAAAATAAAGTAAACTAGGTAGGTCCTATTATTATTATTATGCATGTATAAATGAAGGTAAAGTAAGGCAAATAGTAGTTTATTTGATAGAGTTGACTTCAAAGACCTAGGGCAAGAGTTTGAGTTAGATGTTCAAAGTTCGAAGGGTGAGTTTTAGAGGGTCTAGAACTCCTAGCGTAATTCAGTGGTCTTTCTCTCAACAATGATATCAGTAGTAGTAGTAGTAGCAGTAGTAGTAGTAGAAGCAGTAGTAGTAGGACCGGGTAGGGGTAAACTTTTGTAGAAATCTTGTTAGATTTAACAAAAATATATGGGTGATTTTACGAATCTTTGTATTACTGTTGGTGTTGGTGCAGTAATTCTTTCTTACTTTCTTGGTACCCTATGACAAGCTTAATGGAAAAATATTGTTCCTCAAGCTCAAAGTGGCTTGTACCAAGTTAT
This sequence comes from Isotoma decorata, assembly GCA_034698605.1. Lineage (NCBI taxonomy): Eukaryota > Metazoa > Arthropoda > Collembola > Entomobryomorpha > Isotomidae > Isotoma > Isotoma decorata. The sequence goes on from JAQGBU010000247.1 coordinate 8,267, forward strand.
ACGATTTCACTCGGGCTTTCTCCACTTTCACCCTGAATCTTTTTTCCGATTTCCTACTTCCTCCTATTTATCTTATACTTGTAGTATGTATCTTTTTTCAGCTGGAGGTGGTATGTGTATGTGTGTGTGTGTTTTTAGGTCTTTATTCTTTTAATGAATAGTTTGCTTCCTCCCCACGCAGCAGGTTTCCGCCTTCGTCGTCTTATGCACCTATTTCGGATTCGCGTCAGCTGTGTTTAGTATCATAGGTAAGGCAACCTAGAACCATAGGTAACCCATCTTCTTACATGGCTTTTTTACACAAAAGAATATAAAAAAATACTTTTAATATGTTTACGGAAGTTTATCGGTAACTTTAGGTGGTTGAAGTACACAGATAGTTGCGGTTGGTTTGGGTGCAGAAAAGGCGTCCGGATATATCTACTACTGCAGGGTGCATTTATTACTTGGGGTTAGTTCATGTTTAACAGTGTATAGTGGGTCGAGGTAGCAGTAGTAGTAGTAGTAGTTGATGTCTTGTTTTTCTTCCTGCTACGTGATCTTGTACAAGTTGTAGCATCATTTCCGACTTCCTTGAGCAATTTCAGCTTCGCTGAGGCACAAAATAGAACATAGAAAGACATACATGCTGTTGAAATTGATCTTGGGTCTTGTTTTTGTTGTCATTTGCTAGAATGACTTGTCTCCGAGTCATTTACTTCGAGTCAGGGCTAACTAGAAAGTATTTTTGGTGGTGTAACTTTGTAACATCTTTGGTTCAGCTAATTTTATGTGCCCGTGAGAAAATGCAACATGATACCGATTGTGTCTTTCAATTTGATCTTGAATAAAATGAAAGCAATAATAAAATGCAATAAAGTGCTTCATTTTTTCCGAATTGTTCTTTGTGTATTGAATTTTAGTAAATTAGTTAATGACATCATTTAATGTGTCCTTTTAATTAAATTTTTTTATCATTTTAATGTAAAAAATGAGGTGAAAATTACAAATAGACGGGTTATTTATGATCCATACCAAATCCAGAATGATATAATGAAACGAATGATTTTTTTTGTCATCTTACAATTTATATGCACCCTGGGTGGTAGTAAAAATCCATACCCTTGAGTAGCATTAAAGTAGGTTATATTATTATATGCACTCGTGTTTTTCAAACTTAGTCAAACATACATTTTTATCACATTGACATAACTTTCTTCCCTCACAGAAAACTTTGTACAAATAACAAATCGAGTACTCTGCAATTCACTTGAATAAAAGAAGCGTTTGGTGCAAGAGAAAGTAGCCCTAGAAGTTGGTGTGCATGCATGATATATAACTTTGTTTATTTTGTATGACGTCTGTACGTCTGTCTGCCATGTGATGTCTTTCTTCAGTTCATTCTCTATATTGAAAAAAACACGACAGCTTCGTAATAATTCATAGGCCATTTATTAAAAAAACATGGAACTTAAGACACTATACTACACTATTCAAAAAAATAAATGTCAAGGTCTTTTGTGCATTTAGATCCTGAATACATGAAGAACATAGTATTTTCCTTCTCAAAATTTTGTATAAATGTCTCGAAAAATATAAAACTGATTCTAGGTAAGGGTTAAACAATTAAAATAAATTGTATTATTTTGAACCAATGAGATGGAAACTATAACTGCTTATTAAATTTAAGTTCTAAAGTAAAGTTGAGACTCTACTCTTGGACGAATATCTGAACCCTGGTGTAATATGCAGTATAAAAGTTGTAAAAAAAAGTTAGGAAAAATAGGAAAGGAAAGCAAACTCATTTGTATGATTGGCTGAGAATGTTGTGAAGCAGCTCTTGAGCAATTAGAAGGCCAATTTAGAAAACTTGGGAGAAAGTCTTGATCACGTTGTTATAGATGTGTAAAGAACTTGAGAAGTAGCGTCCCTACCTAGTGCCTAGTTTTACATAGGAATCCTAAGCATTTCTAATGATAATATGACTCAGAAAGATGTTTAGTAGTCTGAATTGAATGGGTGATGTCGGTGGTGGGTTTGGTATTTAGTTTGTATTAGCAGTAGTACTGGTGGTGGTGGTGGTGGGTGTTTGAATACACCCCTTTATCGCTTGATTATGCTTTATACAGCCACCTAATTTGTGTCAGAATCCTTGAAAGTTTTACACTGAGAAGTTTGCGTGAATAATTATCTCACAAAGACTATCCATGCAAAGTGCAATTTAGAACAGAGGTCATGCTTCCTAATGTATTTTTCTTCTTGAGTTGTGAGGCGATATCTTGGTCTATTTGTCAAACCTATTTCCTTCCTTCCTCCTTTCTTCGGTAAATAATGACTTTCTTTGGAAATTTCCTTGTTTAAAGGAGTCCTTTAATCGTTCTAATTTACAATCATTGTATTGTTATGCGTGGTTTTTGGGTTGGAGATAAGTTTTGGGATATGGGTAGTCTTTATAGAAAGGGTTGGGTGGGTTTTAGATATTGAGTGGGGTTACTAGCTACGTTTTAATTTTATGATAAGTTTCAGTTTGAATGAATACAAGGGATCCTTTTATTCCTTTGGAGGCTTGTTAAATCGAAGAAGAGTTATTTACTGGTTGTAGGATTGTATTAAATGCGACTTTGTAAAATGAGATTCATCTAGCTTATTGAACTTAAATAGATGTATCTTAAGGGTCGAAAGTATATTATTGCAGTTAGTATGCTAATAAGGGAATTTGAAAGTATTCCCATTATTTTATGCTATTTTCCTTAATTGTTTCCAAAGAGAGATTTGATTCAGATTTAGAAACAAAACTGTAAAGTTGCGGTAGAAATAAATTATTTACTTTAGTTTTAGCTAATCGAAGCTTATCTCGAATGATGTGTACAATTTTTAAAGCACTTCAGCAGACACACAAGCGGAGAAAGCAAGATGTAATGACAAATATATTAATACTTATGACGGCTAAATACTTCTAGGTGCTGAAGTAAAAGGTTACATAATAAGTTCTCTCTATGTGAATTTAAGCTCTTGTTAATATCTTGTATAATACAAGTTTCTTAATTCAAAAGACAGAGGAGTGTCACTTTATTATATTTTGGATGCAAGAATTAGGTGTTTAACTTTAGCAAAAGCCCCGTTTGAAGTAAAGTGTGCTTACATACTTTAGACATTTTGTCAACTCATGTAAGTCTCAAGTTCTTATTTGTTTGCATCCATGTAAAGTGTAATAAGCTATTCAGCTCACTGCACCGCACACAAATGACTCCAAGAACCACGGAGCTTAACCGGATTCACTGAAATGAAACGGAGGGGAAATGAATTACGAGAAGAAGAGTGCCACCGGTAGTAGTATTTGCAGTAGTTGTACAGTCATACTACCAGTTACAATGCATCTACTACAATTATCAAGCTATGTAGTATGGAAAATGTATTTTTGTTGGGAAAGTCTGGCTGAACGTGTTGGTAGTGGTGAAAGGTCTGCCTTAAGTTGTTACACTATGCGATAACACAAAAGATAACCAGTAGTATTACCACTACAAAGCCAAATTAATAATATCACGAAGGTGCAGAGACCTTTCTTCTCCTTGGCTATGTATCAAGTTCAAATTATTGCTACATTCTAAACACAGACTTTATTCATTCATATTATTTACTATTGTAGTATTAAGAAGAATAAACATGAGCCGGCTAATAAGAGAGTAAAGTGCAGTTAGTCGTCTGGAATAGTTTTAATCTAGATGTATAAATATTTGTTTGGGGAGATGAAGTCTTCTAGTTCTTCATACTTACTTTTACTACCTTACTCATTCAAGTAGGAAGTAACGAGGTCTAACCAATTAACTACAAAAATTGGCATGTCTTGAGTAGCAAAAGGGGAAAGTACATGGCTGAATAACACAATTAGACGGTTCACTAACTTTTGTTTCCCCCCTTGGGTTATTTCTCCTAATTCATTATTAACAGGAGTAAAGTCATGGCTCTTGTATTAAAGTAGTATGAAGTATAGCTTAAAAAATAGTCTAGATTATTATTATTATTATGTGTAGACCTTCTAATTTTACTCGTACCACACAGTCAATTCACCACCTTGGCCAACAAGAACAATAGTAGTAGTAGTAGTAGCAGACGTGTACTCAAAAGTCTACCTCTTAAGCCAACTTAAGTTTTAGAAACTCTAGACACCAACCAACCACCGCATAACCAACATCATCACCTCTAGTGTACAAGATTTACCTCAAGTATATACAAATTATAAGAGTAGGAACGCAAATTCATAAAATCTGCACGGAATTACAAGCACATATTATTATTATTATCATTACTCCCCCTCCTTAGACCTTGGTAGACACTGGTTATAGGGCTTTTCAGGGACTTGAGTATGTAAGTGAGTGAAAGTATCTGGGTTCTGGGTGGTAGACTGGGTGCATAATGCTATTATTATTAATAACCTGGTGGGATGAGAGACTTGATAATAGTAATATGGTAAAGACCAACCGTTTTTCAGCCCATTAAAACACCATTTACATTACCCATAGTGGCATTTAATCATTTCTTTCTGGTTCATTCAAGAGCTCTAGTGTATTAATTCTGTCATCTGTTTAAAAGCCCTTTACAATGAGTTTTATTCTAAAAAAATCTCCTGTATTAATGTCATGTCCAATAATAATAGCCACTTAAGTGTCCATTGTATCCTTTAAGTAATATATATTTTCATTGAAATTCAACTAGAAGATGATGTTCAAGGTTTATTTTTAAATTTTAAGCTTCTAAATTGTTTTGTAGATTATAAGCTTCAGGGAAATTGGTGCATTTTTGCCTTTGTTTCAAAAAATGTTTAAGCTTTCTCAAGTTGCATCAAAAGGCGCAAAGGATCCCACTACAAACATGGTAATACAGCTTAAAGGTAACCTGCACTGCAGTAAAATCTCGTTTCCAGCTCGGTAAACATAGACATAATATTATAACTAAAAGTGAACTATATACCTGATGTGCAGAAAAGGGTATCAGAAGGAAAATAAACATTACCACTGTGGGTGGGTACTTTTACTCCTGAATACTCACAAAAAGATCCATTTCCATTATAGCTTCGTGTTAAACCAAACATAAGCAGTATGATAGTAAAAAGAGTAAGTACACTAAAGTGTGCTATTTAAAGAAGATAATGAACACACATAAATGAAACAAAAGCAGACTAATTGGACTTTTTGAGAGAAGAAATGGCTTTAACTATTGCAACAATTAATTTCAAGAGTTCTCATGAAAGCTCATGATGACGACAGGCTACATTATATAACCTAACCCAACATACATAGGAAAAGGCGATGAGTGAGTTTTTTTATGTTAAACTCTTGAAAACTCGTTGCATAAATAAACCATGGCAAACGGATGTAAGAAAGTATCGTTAGATTATCTTTATGAAATTTAAAACGTTGTGTTGAACGTTTGAAAGTGACGATCATGGTGTTCCGTGTTCAAAAAAACCGTTTTAAGAAATTTAAAAGTTGGAGGTTGAAGATACGTTAAATCTGTTTTCACGAATGAGAGACCGGGCAGTATGTTTCCATAAATTTATGCCACAATGTTTTGTGTTTTTTTATATTTAAAATTGGGGGGTGTGGTAGATTTGGCCCATCTTCAAACTTGACCTTTTTTTTGACCCAAGGAACCTATTTGGGAAAACAGAGCTTGAAAATGTTGACCCTGTCAAAAGTTATCGTGTCGATGGACATCAGACATTAAACACCGTCGGACATCGGACACCATGAACGTTCACATAAAGTATCTAACGATACTTAATAACGATACTTGATACAGGAAAGCATGCTGTGTGTACTACAAGCAATGTAATAGAATGGAACAATTCTGTGAAAATACGATAGTTTATAGTAGAATAGTTTACAATGGGAAATAATGCTTAATTCTAATTTCATTATTATAGTATGTAATTCGTGTTTTACTGCAATTTGCATTTCCCAAATAAATGAAACTTTTCTTTTTTGTTGTTTTTTTTCTTGAAAACTTTGAGCTTGTGATGCGGTATAAGAATTCAAGTTGAAAGTATTCTTCAAGATGAATAAACAATTAGATAAAGTTTCCACTTGCTGCCAGTTGGAGTTATTTTTGAAAATGTAAATGTAACTTTGCTCCTTGGTTGCATTCTATTATCCGAGAATAATTTCAAAGTATGATATAAAGCTGACAACTTATGTCTCTCATAAAAGAATTAAGAATAACTCAGTAGTTTATAATGATATAGGGAACGACCTTTGTTGATGTTCACAAGTAGTATGGACTTAAGAGTATGAAATAAATGCATCTTCTACAACGGGCTAGATACATTCTTAGGAAGATTGTGTAGGGAGAGAAAACCCTTGTGTCAATTTTAATTAAATGGTAGAAGCTACTACTACTCATCTGCATGCAAATGAGAAAAGATCTTTGCTGAGAAATATCTCTTGTTTATTATTTTTACAGTAACATTTCTCCTCCAGCGATCTTTAATAAACTTACGAGACAAAAACCAACTGACACCCTTTAGCAGGGCTGCCAAATTTTAAGAATTGTTTTTCAAATGTTTTTATGTCCTTGTGCTTTGAACTTTGATACAAATGGATGAGGAATACCTGCTGCATCTAGATGCAGTTTTGATTAGTTGATGAATGCGAGTTGAGATAAATTAGGATGTCGTAGTGACTGTTTTGTTTAGAAGTAAATGTGGAGTATGAAATGCCACCCTTTGGTCTTTATGGATGTGAAATGTGGAAATAGTTTTTTTTAAAGTTTCAAATAAGCATTCAGAGTCAATATAAAGTTTGGAATTTATAAGTTCTTATAAAACTAAACAAAATCTAGCTTAAAATCATTCTAAAGTATTATTTTGTATTCAATTTAAGTTCAAATGCGTTGAGACACAATGTAAACACGTTCAGATTCTACTGCAACTCGAAGCATGGAGAAAGTTAGCTTTTGAACAAAAATTAAGGAATTAAGTTAATAAACAATTCTTCCCAATTAATGAGTTAAAAAGGGAGTAAAATTATTAAAATAATAAAAATAAACAGAAAGAAAGCTAAGTCAAGAGATACATCATACATTTTACATATAATAATACCTGAGAATTCCTTCATTCCCAACTTGTTTAGTCTTGAGGGAGGTGAAAGTGAAACTTGGCAAATGGCTATATGAATTTTTACTTTACGCGTGAGTTTGATTACACACTTTGTACTATGATTTTTCTGAAGAGATGGTTAAGGCTAAGGGGGCTAGAGACCGAGGACGTTTTTCTTTTCTTGTGGGAAGTTAGTTGAGACGAGAGTGATCATCATCATCATCATCCTTTTACCACTAACTGGAAAAAGTGGAGTTGCTAGAAATACCAACTAGATTTGTACTGTTGTACCCTATCTACTATTGTGTGTAGGTGTTGGTTAAGCTAAAGTGAAAGGCACACTTGTGCACCTAAGTGTTAGCAATGTTAGAGGACAGAAGAAGAAGTATTTGGTAAAAGAAGAGAGACGTTTATGGGATAAAAATAAATATAAAAGGGGAAAAAATAGTGTGAGAAGGAATGAAGTTGTCACTCTGTTAGTTATATAATGAATTTTTCTGTCAGTAAATTTTGATTGATAACTGTTGCTAACGGACGCAATTTGTGAATCTTTAATCTAAAGGTTCGTGCAATTCATGGTTAGAATACAAAATGTCCAGTGGTGGTATGTTATCCATATATCTCTCCTTTTGATGGAAGAAGTGTTTAGTCGTATATGTAGTATCTAATATGTACATGTGGGAAATATATATGTATGAATGAGTACATGTGTGTCGAGAGCCGGAAAATGTACCAAAGTAAAAGTAAAGTAACACAATGTAAGTAAAGTAAAAGTAAGCATTGGTTTTTTGCTTGGCACCACCACCACCACTACTACTACCACACTGCTATCATGATCAAACCCATTGCATTGGTATTATATAATATTATGACATGACTATCTTTGCAAACTTTCCCTTATTCTCATTCTCAGGAGTAGTTGTCTACTTGTATGTAGTGGGATGTGAGGATAGGGTATAATTTTTAGCTTTAGTAGTCCTGTGTATTATATGGTTGTAGAGGGAAAGCAAAAGCAAAGTGGTGCATGCAATACAAAATTTTTTGTTGCGGAAAGAAACCACAGGGACTGAAATGAATTGTACTGAAGATGAATACATATCCATCCACATCTACTACCAAAATACATCCATCTTTAAGACATTTTATGCTCGAGCATTATTATTACACACAGTCTGCATCCCTTTCTGCTTGATACAACAAGGTAAATCCCTTTGCTTATTAAAACTACCTTATGATGATATTATGTCTCACTTTATGACAATCTAGAATTTATGATTTACATGCTGGGTAGAAAGACTAACCTAGATAGGCATGTAAGTAGCTTTAGTGTGTTTAGAGGATTGGGGTAGAAAGAAGGTATGGTTACTCATCCTTTCTAAAATTATTAACGTCAGAGCAGTCAAGCCAATTATTATTACCTGCAGATTTCATAGGATGAAATAAAAATGTATGTACATTGTGTAGTTATAAGTTGTAGAGAGCAAGTAAAGTATTCTGAATAATAATGAGTGATGAGTATAATAATATGTGTAGCAAATGGTTGTAAACTTAAGGCTTCTTATCTTGATAGGCTCAGTTAGAAGAAATGAGGACTGAGCAGAGGTCGTAAACCAAGAGACCTGTCGTGCGTGGGTGGGCAAGAAAAAAATACGATTTATCTCAAACGCGTAGTAACATTTTTTTAAATGTCGTTCTAAGGTTCATCTGTGACATTGTAAGTCACATTGAGTCTGTAAAGGGTTGGGGTTACTGGGGAGATGAACAGCTTCTAAGATGAAGTATTCTTATTCTACCTTGGAGATTTATGGAAAAGTATCAGCTTGGTATCAAATGTTTCCAGTCTCAACTCTTCAACTTGGGGTCTGGCAGAGGTTTGACTAGAATGACCAGTTCTAAAGAATTTACTACACCAACCCCTCACCCCTAGTTGCATCAAGAAATATGGTATGGGTGAAGGGGCTGTAATATGCCATGTTTCGTAATAGGCCTGCTGAATCTTGTTGTAGATCACTTTCTCCTATCAAAATAATACAGCTTCCACCCACATTAATGACGCCATGGTACTTTCTTTCTCAAATATCATTGCTCAATCCAAACGAGTTACTATGAATTCATTGAATCTTATCTACGTCACATCACATCTCAAACCCATTCCCCATATCCTTCTTTTAAATAATCAGAACATTGTCAACCAGTGCAGTGGGGGATTTGATTTTCCACTACAGATTGCATCAAATAAAAACTGATTGTTAAACCATGTTTCGCTCTTCTGTATGAATGAAATATAATTAACTTTACAATTGTATAACACAATGCTGCAGGGTGAAGAAATACAAGAGCAATGTAAAAACTATAACACAATTCAAAGAAAAGAAAGTCGATTGAAAAAAGGCAAGCTAGCCTGCATAATACAACTATCTCAAACAACTTACACACGGTTATGAGTACACCAGCAGGAAAAGTATATTTAAATACCACACTAGATCTTAAATAATACAAGAAAAAATTGTACAACCATTTCTTTGTTGAATGACCAAGTTGTGCATAGAAATGTGATGATTTAAAAACGGTATAAAAAACCTAGTATTTCAAGTACCGTGATATCTTTGAGTGAGATTCACATTGAGAGAAATAATAGCGATAAAAAAGATAAGCAGGGGAAGGTTCTTTTGGTATAAAGATGAAAAGAAAATAAAGGTAAAGGTTTTTCCTTTCTTGGGGTGAAATCCAAAAAAAGAATAAGAAGTAAAGGAGGAAGAGAAGATTATTATTATTAGATGTACATGGATGGAGGTCTTTGTATGAAATCTGAAAGACAGTTGTTCTCTCGACTTGAGGATCCAGATGCAGAGGTAAAGCAAGGCACATCAACGAGCTAAAGTGTGTAACACATACATATTATGTAATACCTAGTTTATACGAATAATACTTGATATGATTACACACTCCTACTACTGCTGCTGGTTTGGGTATTTGCAAAAAAAAATAATGGGGTGGACTTGCTTGCCCAAGAGAGGAAAATGAAAATGGGAATGGCTCTTATTAGAGTGGAAAGTAGACTAGGATGAATGTAACGATGTTGTATGTGGACTCCTTAGGGATACAATAGAATGGCAATAACAGGGGCAATAACTATATGATACTGAGACCCTAATTTGGAACTATAATGGACAAACTGTTACTTCACGTCCCATACCTTCACATTTACCTAACTTGTACTTTCTCCCTTATTCTTCTCTTTTTCTTCTTCTTAACTAACTTGAATTCTTCCCTTTCTTTCAGTCCGTTTGGAACATTTATATTCTGTATACAAATACGACTAACAATTTAACCACACCTCAGAGTTCTAATGCTGGAGACTATGGAAGACTCCAAGTCTGTGGTTTCAGACTCAAATACTTATCATTCTTTTCAATATAAGAAATTATTCTTGGTTCAATGCATGAGTTTATTGTCAGCTTTCTCTCTCTCTGTCCCTTTTTTCTCACCGGCTTAAATACCATTGTTTGTTGGAGCCAGGCTAGGTTACTAATAGGGGTAAGTTGTAGTTATAGAATGAAGTATAATGTAGTAGGTTGGACTTACTTGGGTCCTTTAAGGTTGTTCGTGCATGGAGCGTAGTAATATCCATATTATTATTATTATTGTTATAGTTTGTCGTATGGTTTAACCGGTTTTCTAGTGTTAGTGGGACTCTGGTAAAAGTATAGGTTTGTCTTGTTCTATTACAGTTCAAAAGGATATTCTTTAAATAGGGTAAACCAAAAACATTTTAAATTTTCATCAACACCAAAAGCTTCTTTCACCTCGAATAATCGGCAAACAAAAGTTTGTTTTCTAGGAAGCCCAACCATGACCAGGATGTTCGATCAATTCAACCGATTTACTACACTGGGAGAATAAGAATGTTCAATGAATGGTGGTATTGTTAGGGTAGTGTGATTGTGGTGAAAGTTATATCATCGGGTGGAACATTCCAAACTTTGCATAATAGTTAGTACGGTGTGAGTTATAATTCCGTGGTTTAACCAAATAATTCAAGATAGGTAGTTTGAATATTCTAGGGGTTTTGGTCTAAAAACATTCATGGAAGTGTTTGTTCTTTCAAATTTTCAGGATAGGAATTGTCTCGTTTTGTGATTAAGCTTTCTTTACGGTTGATAAAGTGCTAGAACTGTGCTTGGTTTGAAAAATCATTTCCGCTTGTGTTATAAATTTTTAAAAGTCATCTCCGTTGACAAAATGTAGCCACTTTATGATTCAGTTTTTAAATACGCTTGTAGGAAACATGTGTCAGTCTAAAAGCGATTAGAGATAACTTCAGAAAACTATCAGTTATCATGTATTCTAATATTATGAAAGCATTTGAAAATACGAAGAATGAGGCAAAGAAAAATAAACTTGTTATTTTTCTTTTAAATAACTTGATGCAATCCAAATCACACTGCACTCCATTCACAAAAGCTTTTACTTTTATTCAATATAAAAAACAAAAGATAATCCCGTATAAAAGCTAAAAGATCTCTTATGTTTTGATTGGAACGAAGGAAGTGATGCACAACTCATACTTCCGGTGTCTGAAGCATATTTACTCCCTTAGGAAAATTAATCCAAGGTGGCTCATTCGTGGAGAAAGTGTGTAATATACTATTCATGGGAAAGGTAAATTTTTCCAACAAGCGAGGTAATAAAGTAGGAGCTCCATGAGATTACCACCTTAGGTGCCTCATCATTCACAAAATATATGATATTTTTGGAATAGAGTATGTATGACTATGCATAGGGGATACGATTGCTTTTTCCGGATAGTGCTATTATTACCCTTGATGTATAAAGTGTGTATGCATATCCGGATCAGTACTATTATTACCCTTATATTAACATGTGTGTAAGAATAGAGAGAAAGGTGGAGAAAGTAAGTGGTGAAACCAAACAAAAAAAAAGTTCATGTATTAGAATGTAGATGTGGAAGAGTATTAATATTATTACTATTATTATGAAGGAAGAATAAGAAGACTAGACTCATAACTCAAATATCCTAGAGACTATCATCAACATCAGTATGAAGCTGATGATGATCATCATTTTCATATCTCCCTTGTTGTACCTATTTATTTACTGTACTGTGGTTTTTGCTCATGGGTTTTTGCTACTATGGGGTTGGTGTGTATCATGCCACTTCATCTCTTAAGGAAACAAATTGAGTTTGTTTATGTTCCTGTGCGTCGGGACCAGAGGAGAGATTGTCCTCTACTCCATGTCCTATTCTCATATATTTTGTGACGAGAACCATGGCCACCTCGGACCATTTATGGTTACTTTAGCACAGTTTAGTACGAATTTTGTGTTAGACATTCGAGGGAAAGAACCTGAGACTAGGGAATTCATTCTAACTTACATGACCAAATGGCTTCCCTCACCATTCTATTCTTTCTCCACTCGTATAATCTAATGCAATACATAGAATATTTTCTTCTATCACCACCACCAACCCGGTCCTTGTCCTCTTCTTTACCTATCTACTTTTTACTAGTCAATGAATACCTCCATGCCAGTCTCATTTTCACACATATGCCCTTCCATAAGTGGTTCAGGTCAGGGTGGGTTTTCTATCTTAGGGTTCAAATGTTACATATGTTCGTACATAGATGCATACCGACATATCATCGTCCAAACCATTTTACTAGGTCTTTACTTTTATGTCCTGGCATTACTACTTCCTACCTTGTTTTACGTTTCAACTCTCTTACAGCTAGAACAACCCCTTACCTCTATCAACATCGTCATCATCATCCACATGATTTTTTTTTGTAAAAATACCTTTCCTGTTATGCACAATACAGGTGAAAGGATCTTGTTACGATATGATGATGACGGGGAATATTCTAGTGGCACACGGGTACTCTTTGTAGTAGTAGTGGCGAATAAGTTAGGTTAAGTTGATAGAACCAAGACAAGGATTTCCCATTGGGTCTTCTTACAATGATTATTATCACACACGTACATGCTCACAGATAGTAGGAACAGTAGTAGTAGTTAAGTTACTAGATGAATTGGCGACTGTAACCGCATCGGGGACATTTTTAAATTGGAAACTGGTGAACCTAACCCAGTTGCAGTTGTTTCTCAATGTAACCTTCACCTCTGTAATTTTCAACTGTAAACAATGTATCAGTGTGACTACACCCTGGAGAACTATTTAATCTCAAAACTCATTTCGTAACACGTTATTAAGAAGCCAAAGCAAGAGGTGTGCCGTTTTTATCACTGGTTCTTATGAAAAAGTTCAGTATCTTACTTTACTCCATGATATCTTTCGATTCCAGGTTGTGAGTGGGATACTAATTGAGTAGTCAAAATTCAGAATAATTTTTTCCCTTGTTATTCATCGCAAGTAAAATATTATAGCTATATGTCAAGTGTTTTTTCCTTGGGTTGTGTATACAGAAAGACAATCGTACAAGCCTTATAGCTCAGCACGCTTTACTTGATCTGAAATCTGAAATTGTACCATCATAATATGTTTCATTATATAGCCAAGAGAAAATAAATAAAAACTTGGGTCGTCTTTTCTATTATGACACATAAAAATGGTTTTACATTCACTGCTGTCTGAAAAAATCATAACTAAGTCACATAAAAGAGGCAAAATTTATTGTACCTGTTAAGGTATTTAAGCGAATAATAATCCATTTTCCTAACTTTTCTAAGCTTTACGACAGCTTCTGCACGAAAGGACGACATAAAGGGTAAGGGTTGCAAAACATCATACATTAGAAATCCTAGTATTCTTAAATCCTAAGCGTAGGTTACCATTAGGGTAGTATCATTACAGATTTAATAGCAACCATGTACTGCAAATGTTAGAACTTTTTTAAGTCTTTCCTACAGAACATAAAATTTTAAATGCATTCATGTGTATATTCAGATGAGATTTGGGCACAAAATGAGATTTCAATTTCTCGTTAACAAGCTAGTTTTTATTTCCATTCAACGTAATATTTTATGGTAATTTCATAAAAAAAATAATTTTAGCTCTCTTCTCTATCATAGTTGATTTGAACTGTAGAGGGTATTCTTTGTCCAGTAAATTCTTACCGTTTACTATTAAAGTTATTGTTGGTCAAATTCACAGTATCCACTCAAAGGAGTATAATACGCCAATTAATTTTTCAAACATCTTATCCAATTTAAGATTACAACCCAGTAATAAGTGGGAAATAAAGTTACTGTTACATTGAGTTTTTATTAAAAATATCACTTTTATATGTTCCTGTAATCAAGTTTTAAAATGTTAGTGTTTTTACAAGGAATAGATTGGATTTTTAGGTAGCAAAATCCGAATTTACAAATGTAACTTCATAAAAACAAACCAATACTATATAATCTATTATGTCAAATATTGAGCTTCTTTGGTTTCTAAATATTCAAAAAATTAAAAAGAAACCTAAATAAAGAAGAATCTTTATTATTTAAGAAAAATCCACGTCCATGGACGAAAGCCACATCAACTTTTTACCCCAATCCCAAATAAATTCAACCGACATAAAAGAGGGAGACGAACAATAAAGGATGTAATAGTCTTGTAATTATTAATGTTACTCTAAAGGGATTTTATAAATGTAGTTGAATTCATTATTTCATGTTGTATTCTTCATTTCACTCCTTAAAGTCAAAACTGTACGCAGAGAAGACTTAAGGAAACGCAATAGAAAAGAGGTGAGTGGATTATCAAGAGAAGTAGAGCTACAAAGTGTAACTACATTATTTTATATCTTATTACAAAATATCTTCTGACAATTGAAGAAGGATTAAATGCATTTACACCGAGTTTAATCCCGAGATAAGACCCAGAAGGGGAAAGTCATTTTATACAAAAGAGTAGGAAAAGAAGTTCATTTAAGTCGTGGCTTATTATCATGTCGTCTTAATAACGAGACTCGTCATCCCAAAACAATAATCATTAGTCTAATTAAAAATGTAATTATTCTTCTACTTCTAAAGCTACTTCTACCACTACTTTCCTTTCTTACATTCTAAATACAGGCATAGGAGTAGTAGCAGTAAGTCAGTCAGTTTTTCTTCTCCATTGCTAATGAAAACTACAGTAGTTAAAACTATAGTCCAGTTTTATTGCATCGTAGTTTCGTAGTAGTAAAGTTCTTGTGGGAAAAGTCTCTCAGGGCTCAAAGTAGATAGATAGATGTGTCTAATACAATATAATATGTATACATAGGTTCGTTTATACAACACCAATCCTTCTATCCTTGGCTTTTTGCCTATAGTGTAATCTCAATGAGCTTTGCAATGTTCCATTATTTAAAAGTTGATACTTATCAAATTACTACTAGTACTATGAGTTTAGTATTATTAGAGGTATGAATACTTTACTTACTAGAAAAGACTTGACATTTTCCTGTTTTCTCCAATAAAATATTACATTGTTCTAAGAAAGAAAAGTTACTTTTTTGCTCATTAAAAATTTGAAATGTTTCTTCCCTTGTTGCAAAAAAACATATTTTACATAAAGGATATTCGTTTAGTGCATTTTCTTCTTATGTAGCAGTCGATCAGCTAGGGAAGTTATTTCAAAGCCTATGATAGCTCAAATATATGTACAAAAACAACTTTGACCTCCGGTGAGGTTTATGAGAATGATAAAGTCTTTTCTAACTGTTATAATTCGTTACTGTCCTTCTGAGTGTGCCTACTAGAATATCGGATTTGTTAATGGCTTCGAAATTCATAAGATAAGCTTAAAACGTCATGATGATTATTAAAAAGTTTCCATGTTTCCATCTTAAAATAATTTAATACTAGTAACTCGTATCATTTGCTTCATTAACTAAAATGAAATAAATATTCAAATTCCATAAATTACTGTTTTCATCAATTGTTTACCCTAATTTCATAAGCTAAACTACCATTCATTCTTCCAAAAAGCAACTATATATTGCATTAATCGAATTTCAGGCTAAATAATAACATCCGCGATCCAATTACTCTTGAAAGATATCAACTGTCACAGCGAAAACTTGCATTAGGAATGGTAATAACAAAGGAAATTGTTTGTGTAATTCTTTGTACTTATCTAATGTATACAACGTATTATCGGTGGAAGAAGAGTAGTACTTTACAAAGTTATATGATTCGAAATTCGATTTAGGTCGTATCATAAAATTTAGACTGCATCAAATTTTTCTACTTACTTGAACAAAACTCGTTCAAAATCATACGATAAATACAGAACTTGAAATATTATACCTGAAATGTTGTCATGTTCGTAAATTGTAAGTAGAGAATGTATTACTGAAAGCATTGAGCTAAAGGTTAATGCAGCAACAACTTTATAAAGTATTTTAGTCATGAAATATTACAAAGTTTGCATACATTTTCGGCAAAATGCTAAACTTCGCTGTTCGCAAACAACAAAAGCTGCATGTTTGATGCAAAATTTGTTTCGAATTTCAATTGACGTTGGCATTAGAATGGAAAATAGACAGGTGAAAAGCGTATAACATAATTGTATTTCCGTTGAGACTAAGTAAGTCTAATATGAGATGATGGCTGAGAACTTGGTGGCATAATTTTGTAATGAAATATTAGGAAGCTTATCACAGTCAAAGTTAAACTTCATTTGACGGGTAGAACTGAAAGTGTTAGAATATTCATCTATAATGAGGGTAGAACTACTAAAACTAGATACTAACACTGATGGCTAAGAGTGAGTTGAGAACAACGACGGAACTAATTATGACTGATAATCTAACATTATTTATGATGAGGCAGCTTAATGGAAACCGTGGATTATTGTCCTACTGCTTTTCACTGTCTCTATGATTATTACCAGTAGACTCTCAGACTATAGGATATTTCTGTTGGAAGAAAGTGCCCGGATGCTAAGGGATTAGATCATTTTTCTACAAAGATTTTTATTTATATTATCAATGAAATTATTCATATCTGGACATTTTGGAAATTCAGATTTGTTATTTTATTACTGCATCTCCTGATAATTTTCGAGAGTTTTAAAAATATTAGGATTTGTTTTCTAATAGTGTCTTCGTTCATGTTTAACTGTCGGAATCAATTATTAAAATATCAAAATTAGTCATTTTGTGACTATTCAACTGCGTTTTCTTAATTAATGTTTAAAGTGGTAAAGATCCAATTAGTGCTTTCTTGAACCTTGATATCTTGATGTACCGTAAAACTCTAATTATATCCCCTCGCTTTATAACCCTCACTTAAATAACTCCCCACGGTTTGCGACGTGTTTCAAAATATAAAGGCTCTCCGAATATAATATCTCCATCTTAATAATTTATGATATACTGGTTTATAAAAACTATGGTGTTGTAAAATTGTAAAAAATGTTGGATTACATTGGAAAATAACTTTCCTGTGCAACTTGATTTAGTCCGAGTCAGGTATTATTCCGAAATTTGGCTTAAAATCCATGTAGTAAGTGTATTTGTAACACCCATGCAAAATTTCACCTTATTGTGACGACTTTCGTAAGCCCGTAGGGGTGACCAACTAGGGTCATTGAAATCAAAACAAAGTAAAATTTGGCTTCAGGTTTCATGTAACGTTATTACTCGTATCACAAAAAATGGAGTTTGACTACAAATTTCATGTAAAATCGTTATTTGTAACCTTTTTGCCAAATTTCAGCTTTCTATGACCATTTTCAAAAAATGGCTTAAATTTGCATGACCGGTGTGGGTTTTGGCCCCCACGGGCCAACTAATTGACCCGCCCTGCCCATCTTCAAACTTGGTTCCTGATTTGGCTAAATACAGGTGTGGTCAAAATTGCATCAAAATCGGTTAACGCATTCTTGAGCTATCGTCAGACAGACGGACAGACACACATACCGGGTTCATAAGCCCTAGGCTCGGGCTAAAAATTGACGGATTTTTTAAAGATAAATTTTCTTAAGTTTCCTTTGAAACAATAATAAGCTCGCCCCCCCCCCCCCGAAATAATAAGCGCCCTAAGCTTATAATAACAATAATAAGCGCCCTACTCTTAACGAAGGGTTTAATAAAAACCCTCCGTGGCGTTCTAATTCGAGTTTTACGGTAAATGATAACTGTCATCTCTATCGTAGTACAACTTTCGTGTTTTCTAAACCACTTTCAGAGTCATGTCAATAATTAACGTATTTTAGTAACATTAGGAATACATAATGAAAGTTAAGATCTTTCTACTAACCTAATAAATCTATTCTTCCATTGATCAAAATCAAGCGTCATGTATCCTTTTAACTGTTCTACCCCTTAGCATTAAACTGAAGGAAATCGAAGCCCTAACAATCTTATCGATTTACTAAAACAATAAAAGCTGTTTTGACTTAACCTGAAATGGAATAGGATTACGTAGTAATGAAAAGGAAACAAGCTGTGTGTGATGAATAAAGCTTTAAGTAAAATTGATTCAACAACATCCCTAATTCATTTTTATTCTTACCTCAAGCAAAATAACACAATGAATGTGTATAGACAACAGTATCTTAGCAAACGATGAAATAACAAACTTGACTCATGTTCATCTGATATCTTCCCAATGAGAATCATCTAAGGCTTCCAAAGCAGCCAACCACAAAGGATAGTTAATAAGCTTACAAAAAATTAAACCTAAAGTGATTGTTCCAGCTTCATCTAATTGTAGAGTTATCGGCAATTCAATCACAAAAGAATTAATACGCCTTTCTAGAAATTATCTATCCTAATTCAGTGGCAAATTTTAAGTACTTCCAACTTAATCTCATGTCTACTTGTCCTATTTAATGTATACAAAAGAAATATGGGACCTCGTAACCCAGACTAGTACACTTAATTTAACTTACTGGGTATCTTTGCGGACTTTTAAATGCTAACTGAAGTAAAATACTTTTTGAATATGATTTTTTAGTATCATCTATTAAACAGATTACAAAAAATCTAAGAATAAAGAACAAACACACTCTGATTATGCTCTGTTCTTGAGCACAATTCTTTTGTAATTTTTCTTATCCCACAAGAAAGGAGATCCTTCATATAAACCTAGATTTACTAGCAACAAGCATGATTCAAGAATAATGTTGAAATGAGACGTACCTTTATGAGTCTGAAGAAGAAGAAGGAGGAGAAAGTAAGTTTTAACAATTGTAACCCCTCGTCTCATCATCAACATCATGATCTTGTTGTTTTGGACGAATTGCCCCATAGTTCTAAGAAGAGAATTATTTTATTTTTTTCCTTTCTTCGAGTTTCTCTTGTATTTTTTTATCAAAACTCTTTCTTTCCTATCTCTTGATTCTCTAACCCTGACAACTTTCTCTTGTTTTCCCAAAGAGACCGACCAAGAGGAGAGAGACAAAAGAATGCAAAAGATATAACCAGATAGAAGTTCCGTTTCTGAGGTGGGTGAGTAGATCCATCGAGTAGATTAGAGATGGATAGAAAGAGTAATGGGGTGGGTTGGTTGATGGCTTTTGATAGTGGTGGTGGTCGCCGGTTGTGATCTTGGAAGGAGAGAATTGAGTGAAAAATAGCACACACTACTACTGGCTGATAGTTTTGAAGTTGTATTCTAGTGTAGGAGGTTGATTGTGAGTCAACTAAAGAACAGTGATGATGATGATGATGATGTTACTGGTTGCAATGAAAGTAGCATTGCCACTCCTGACAGATGCATTATTGTAGCCAAAAATACAGTATTTTTGTCCCAGGTCGAAAACAACAAAACAAAACAAACCCAAGAATAAAGAAGAGAGAGAGAGAAAGGGCTTAAAATCTCTGAGAATCTCTTTCAAGGAAGAGAAAGGGGGAGAAAGAGTTCTTGTTTTTAGAGAGACAACAGAGTTTTTTATTCCCCCAGAAAAATGAAAGTCAGTCTGATATTCCTAGTTAGTCTGGTTGATGAAAAGATGAGGTTCTTTAAAGTAACAAATTTTCCATCCAAAGTGTCCTAGTAGAGTATATAAGTGACTAGGTTGGATTGTAGGTGTAGGGGGCACAGCCAACTGTGTGACTTTTTGGATCAAATGAAGTCAACTTGAGACTTGTGAGGAAAGAGTGTATATGCTAACAACCGTGCACCTTCTGCTGTCACTTCATGAGTTTTTATTCAATTTCTTAGCCAAATTATTTCTTTACGATGTCTACTGTGAGCACGATGTACAAAAGAAGGTTTTCCCCCTGAGGCTTAAAGGTTAAGTAGTGAAAGAAATTGAAATGGAAGTTAGAAGTTGAGTGGAAAGATTACAGTAGAACAAAATAGTAGTGGTGGTGGTGGCTTAGATAAAGTTTATGAAAGTAGTTAGTACCAGTTGTAACAGATTGAGAAAGTGTAGCTTCTTGATTTTTTATATTGTTGATTATTACATTGATGTCACCGACTGATTCAAGAAGAATTTAGAGGTATTGTCAACATAGTGTTTTTCATGGAATTATGGGTGGTTTTTCATTAAATTGATATTGGAGGACAGGGGATTGGCGTAGATATGTTATAAGAATAAAATATGAATTAAAATACCATTAATTTGAAATGTGACAAATTTGTGAGGCTTCATGAGAGTTAAATTCATCATCCGTGGTGTTGTTTAGTCATCAGAATTATTTGCGGTTTTGGGTAAAAGTATGGTTTAGAGAGGATGATGAATCCTTGTTGCAGTCTGATGGATTATTCGTTATGGTTTTGATAAGGGGGTGGGAAAGTGAGACATTCATATTTTGTCGTAATACGTACTATGCCCGTGTCCGATGCAATTGGACATTTTCGGATTCATTTATTTCTTCAATATCAATTTATATTTATGAAGAAGAAATAGAAGAGAAAAAATAATAGGGAGGTTTTGTGTTTCCAAAATAATAATAAATTAATGACTCCACTTGATTTCTGCTTTCAAATATCTTGATACGATTTTTACTTCATTTCCTCCTTTCTAATACGTTGTCGTTATCCGTCGTTTTGTAAATTCTGTTGAAATTTCTTACTTGGTAGAAGAATGAATGTAGAAGTAGAATAAGGAGCACGAAAGAATATGGGAAAACGTATGATTTTACAGGAGTAAAAGCATCGAGATCTGATCCGAGCAATTACCTCAGAAGGACTGGATTTGGGTTCTTTGTTCACAAAGGGGTTGCTTCTTCTATGCTTGGTTGATCTTTTGGAAGAGAAGAGGAGAAAAGTGTTGAGACTTGGTTGAGGGATGAAGATTTTGAAATGAAAATCTACCACTAGTGATAGGAGAATAACATCCTTTTTGGAATTAACTAGCAATTTTATCAGTTGTTTTGTAATTGGCAAATACTGAGGTGTTGAAATGAAGGACTTTGGTGTTTTTTGGTGTTAATGAGGATCTTAAAGTGGTCGGTGGTTGTATTTAAAAGTGATTTGAGATGCTTCAAAGATCTTCCTACGAACCTCTGAGGCTTGGTGCCAACTTGGTAAGAAGTAGTATTAATGCTAAGCTATGGTTATTTTTTAATACTTGTGTTTTTGTGGAAATCCTAAATACGAACGGGGAAGGCCCGGATCACGAAGTGAAAGCTCCCTTTTCTTTTGCACACCAATTTGTACTACTTGGTGGTGGTAGTAGTTGTGCTGACTGGGGCTGGTTTTGTTCGATGAGGAAAAAACCCCGAGCTTTCATGTCATACTAGAGTTTTCTAAGTTGTAAAGTGTACTGTGTGTGTAACTCTTCTGTGGATTTGGTTCTTTAGTTCTACCTAGTTGTATGTGTGTGTGTGTTTGTATCTACCAAGTAAAAGTACTCTCAGCCTGACTGAATGCCGAGGCAAACTGATAGTGAGAAAGAACAAGTCTCGAGCAACCCTCTAGCCTCCCTGTTTTCCCTTTCGGTCTTGTCTTTCACAATTTCCTCGTTTCACTGTTGACTCTGTAGTAAACTGTGTCTCTCTTATTGTTCTGGCTTTATAAAAACCTTATGAGCTTATGCACTGCGACCGACTCATCCAGTCTTGAATTTACTTATCCTCTTGGCTGTAAAAAGCAGAGCTCAAGCGCATTCCATCAATGATTACCTTTTATACTCGAAAAACATTTTCACTCAGCGTACCTGTCCTGTTTCTTTATCTCAGTAGCAATTTTTATCTATTTCAATCTACAAGCGTTGTTGGGAATTAAGGAAAAACTTGTTAGTCCTGGTTCGTTATCTGGGAGTTATGGGGGAAAGCTTGGTGTTTTGTGTTATGCTGAATATGGGGTTTGGAAGGTTTGGAGCGATTGAACAATTGTTAACAATGAGTTTCTTAGATGAATCAGATATACTTAACGCAAAAAGTTGACATTATTGCACGGATGTAATTACCATCCTTTGGGTACATCTTTGAAACGGTCAAGAACAGTAGAATTTAGATAGTAGTACGGATTTTAAAAAGATAGAGGCATTTCTAGTTTGACCTTCTGGAAAGAGAGAAGGAACATCGGCAAAATTTTGCATATTTCATATGCTTAATAATTATTCATCAAGTTTTTCAGGGAATCGACAGTCCTTGGTTATGTTTTTGGGTGTCCGATGAAAATGACCAATGTTGAGGTGACTAACGAGAGTGACAAATGACTGGGTCATTAGTACCTTTTTTGCCTCACAAATTTTGACCCTCAAAAATGACCAAAAATCATTGAAAGTGACCAAAATGCAAGGAATGCATAAAATGAGCTAAACTATTTTATTCATTTTTTGGTAAAATTGTTCATACCAATTAAGCTACATTCGTTGGCGAAGCATTTCCAAGAAACATATTTTCAGGCATATAACTTAGGTCACCTTAGGATCTTAATGGTCTTTAGAAATCTTTGAAACGCCTTCGAAAGTGTATTTAATACTATTCCTGGAACTACATTCGTCATTGAGGGATATGGCATAAATAGGTTTCAATCAAAATTGAAAGTGATGTGACCAACAATATGGTCAGTAATACATGAGACAGACCGTTCAGTAGAATCGTTTCAGTGACTGGATGCTAGAATATTCCTTACGGTCCAGAAAAAAGGATTGCTACAAAATAAAAACGCTGTCCCATGAGACTGTGAACTGTATCCACAGGCAGAAATGGAAAAACGACTACGACAGGGTTGGAGCTGGAAGATTACCTTACCTGAGTATTTAAATTGATTCATCCAAAAACAAGTCTCGAAAAATGTGCTCGAGACTAACGATCTCAAATAAATAAGTTTTTATTCCTTGAAATGGAAGTTTTTGTTTCTTATGACGATAGATTAAAACCAGATGAGTAAACCAGTTTTGAGTTTTCTTATGTATGGTTTACATAAATAAAACAATAACTGTAGTCACTTTTCCATACCATATTTTTTTGGTCAGTTTGATTTTCACCACTTTTCAAAGTTCCACAAAAAAGTTACTCCTTTGGTCACTCTCACAGGGAATCTATTTTTGGTTCTTAGATTAAAGCTGTCAAGATTCCAAATTGGAACACTGGAACCGCTTTAGATCTTCAATTCTAAACAGTTGGTATTTAGATCTTTAGATAAGCTCGAAGCAAAAACAAATAGTGTGATTTGTTTGTTTTAAATGTCTCAAAGAAAAATCTAGTCTCGGAAATAGGTCAGCCATTTCAAACAAGATTCAAAATCATAAAATGAGAAAATATTTGAGAATGCAACATTGACATTGACATCTTCTGAATTCCCAAGTCAACATTCTTTATTCAAGAAAAACTGTCAATGCTATTTTCATTTTGTATTTTTCATGTTTTCCCCTCCCGACCATTTGTGTATTTATAATATTATGGGAAGCTTATTTGTACAAAAAATCCATTCATTTTCATATAAACGAAAAATGTAATTGGAAAAACTATTGAATAGTTGTACTTTTCTCCCTTCCAATTTTATGCCCTTTGTAAGCAACATTAATTTTATATGCTCATAAAATTTTGTTACTGAATAGTTGTAAATTTTTAAAATATACATTTGGGAAAACAAATTGCTATTATCAAGCAATTTTAAGTTACATTGATCTAGGCAAAGGCACTTCAAAATTTTGAAACAAGAAACTGTCATAACTTATAAATTTACAAAATACAGTCAGTTTTCAACATACGTAGACTTCCCTAAAGATTTTGAGAGGAAAGTTAAGATTATTAAAAAGTTTAAAAACATAAATCCATTAAATTTTGTACAGGGAAATTTCGACCTGAAACTCTTTGTCGTTAGTAAAGTAACCGCAGAATGTATTTATTTGCAATTATTTAAAAAAACACAAATGGGATGTAAAATAAAGTTTATTGATTAACTAGCATATAAATATTGATTCAGGGGATGGAGGATATTATGCCCTCACATTACGTCCGTCTTATAACAATGACTTTAATGTTAGTGCTCTTTAGGCGTGGTACGTAATGTCCAGTTGATGAAAAGCAGGTACCCTACACTGGGCCACGTAGCATAAAAAAGAGACTTTCCCCCTCTCAATTATGAGATCTGTGCAGGTCTTTGTTTCTACCTCAGTTATCGAACAACCCCCTGTCTGATTTTAATTTGACCAATTGTTTAGTGTCTAAAAGTGCATGAGATGACCTAGAAAGATTAGGCATTTCCTTTTTTTTCTCATCTGGAATTAACCCCTCAAGAGCTGCTTGGTGACTAACAAAAATTTTGCTTTACCATTTCTATTTTAGGAGGCATTTGGTCAAGCTTTTAGTTGAACCTTGTGTATAAGTATATGTGACGTTTAAATGCATTAATCGTTTGTTCAATTATCCCAATCTTTTATAGCTAAAGCTATGAGCTCAAATATTTTTAAATACTTTTAAAGATTCGTTCTCTTCTGCCAAATTGAATTAGCCTACTATTAATTGCGTTATAATTTATATTCAAAACGAATATTATAAATTATTGCAGTGTAACACATATTACATGCATCCAAGACCATTTGGTAGGAGGTTCGACATAAAATTTAATAAGATGTTCAATCATAAATCTCGTAGAAACTCTGGTTCTTTTAATAAACTCCATATTACTTCCAAGTATATAAAAGTAAGAAAAATTTCTTTAAAAGTGTGTAAAAAGCCTATGGGATTACGAGTCAGTGTTATTTATCCTAATAAAAAGGGGGAAATCTTTCCACATTCTGTAAAGTTATTTTAAAATAATTTTATTCTTTTTAAACTACACAGTACTTATTAAGACAAAGTTTCCTCCAGTTTAATACTGCATCCATCCCTCTACTTCTACAACCAAATAGTAAACTCACCCACACTTAGAAACAAAAGCAAGTGCGTAGCCCAGATTCTTAACTTAAAACTCTAACATTCTATTATCTAGACAGATCTAATTTAGAGATGATGATAAAAATATGTTTTTGAGAAAAGTAGGGGAAAGTATGTGAGAGGAAAAAGTTAAGAATGAGATGAAAAGGCAAGTTGGAGCAGGTATGTGTATTATGTTGATGATGATGATGATGATGATGAAACAAAGAGTTTATTTAACTGTAAAATTATGAGTATGAAAGCTTGATTTGTTTGTAATCTGGTTGTGTAGTTGTTACCTTCATAAATAAACTAGTAGGAGAAAGCAAGTATGGGATTTTGTTAGGAGAGACATATAATAACGTTGTTGAAGGGAATCAAGGCAAATGCAAACAAAAATTCAGTCATGCAAGGAGGAAAGCAACCAACCAGCCACTCTAACTGACTCACTGACTTGCTTCTGTTCTTCTCAATTCATTTAGTAGGTGCAGTAGGAGCTGGGACTATTTCCTCGTCAACTGGTTTGCTTTTACTTTCTACCTCATTTTGTACATACTTTCCCTTTTCATATGTAATAATAATATTATTATTGTAGAATAGGTATGTGTGATGGGATGATTGATATGCTTCATGGTATGATGTAATGTGTTCTATTAGCTCACTCAGCTTCTAACTCCTTCTTTACTTTCTAACATTTCCCTTTAGATTTCCATCATATCACTTTTTCCGATATGATATGGGTAGACTCACTCCCTTCTCCTTCCGTGTTCTCGTACAAAGCCACACTACTGTTTGTGTTGTATTGCATTTCCCCAAGTAGACATATCTGATATTGCATGAAAATTAGGATATGGATTCATTCATCTGGTTCTACTTGAGACTTTTTCAGTCATTCTACTATATTTCTAGCAGAAGGACTCATTTTTTATGGATAGTCATCAAGCCATTATTCGAAGCAAAAAAGCAGCATTGCACTCGTACTCGGGTGTACTATAGTGCTTCATGGCATGGCTTTGTAGCAATAATAATCATACAAGCAATAACAATATTACTTTAACATGAGGATAAGCCTACCTGTACCTACTTGAAACACCCTCATCATGAGTAATAATAGTAATGATGATAATAATAATAGTGCACGCACATGAACAATTAGCTTATTAGTATAGGTTCAGTTTTCCCTTTGTTAGGGACTAACTTACCTTTCATTTCGTATTTTTATATTAGGATAGGTTAGTGAATATGAAAGTGTAGTTCATTCTGTTTTAAATAATAACTATATCCTGTTTTTATATCTCCTTTAAAGTGAAAGCGTTCTAATGATGCTTAATACATCATGGTATATTGAGTAAGCTGATTCGGTAAAGTGATGTATTTTTATTTAAAAATATCCTGCCAGATTCCTCAATAACTCTTTGAAATCGTGAAGAAAGCTTAGATTCAACAAATTCTGAGAAAAAATTAATCATTTAGTCAGAGATACTTAGTTAATCCCAAATTCACAACACGTTCATTGATTTTAGTGTGAACCTTGACCTTGACTTTATCAGTCGTTGTCACGAATTGATTTAAAGACATTTCAATTTAGCCACTCATTCGTATTTCATATATAACTGTGCGAATGACCCGTAAAGATTGAAATGAATGTATGAGAAAGGTGTTTTGTACACGTATTACTATATCTTCCTAGAAGGATCAAACTATCAGTCAAGATGTGCTATGAAAGCCAATAATAAGTTCACAAACATGTGAAAACATTCTTTTTGTGGGGTTGGATAGGCATTTAGAATCCAGAAGGGAAACACACACAGAGAAAGAGAACTAGACAGATAGATATCTGTAAAGTGACAGGAAAGAAGTTGGTGTAAGCAGAAGATTGGGTGAAAGTCGTAAAATCCTCGGACAGATTCGAATCAATTGATGAGGCGACATTGGGCTACGTGTCTTGAGTACAAATAGCTAGTTACTTTCCAAAACTTGTCCTCTGTGTCATAAAGTGACTACTATATTCGTATCAATTGATACGGTACCCAACCCCAAATGCCCCTTGAAGGGAGAAACATTTCGGAAGTTCAAATAAAATTGATACTCAAAATAGTAACTACAACTGGAGCTAGAAAGCCACGAATCATTATTCCAGTAGTACTATGTGCGTGTGCATATTTTTACTCGGTAGTGAGTCGTTACGTGTGATTTCAATAATACTGAGACGGATTACCCTAAACTCATTTATATTTTGGAACATTTTGAGTGTCTAAGTAACTGCATAACCTTGGATTTTAGAAGATAGCTGCGCCATTTAGAATGGTAATGAGAAATGGCCTGTCATCTAAAAAATTTTGTGAGAAAAATACTGCCTAGCTTGTATTTTTACAGTAGGAAAGAATGCAATGAAAGGCTGGATCATTGCATCTACTAAGTAAACATGGAGCTTGGATACGAATCTAGGAGGCTGGTTCGGTTGGTGCTAAAATGAGTAAAATGCGAAAGGAGTGAAAAGGGATGATTTATTTGTCTGAAAGCCCTTGCATTCTACTTATGTAATATGTCATCCCTACGAGTTCTAATTAGCTAAAATACGAACACGTACGACCTTTCCTTTCCAACTTCTAAACATCGACTCTACACAAGGGGACTATTTAACATTTCCTCTTCAACTAACTAATAATTTCCCTCCTAGGTACTTTATTCCCTCGCTACTTCCGTTTAATTAATTTCTCATATCTCAATGAAGCGAAAAAAGAAATAAATCTATTGGAAACTTAACTTTAGCAATAGAATGTCAGATCTTCATTAGAACTCTAACTGAGTAGGAACATGCCTTCAGCTCCTTCGTCCGATACTAATCTCCTTGTTCCTGGATTACAGTTCAATTTCCTAAATCGAAAAATTCCCTATATTTGGGCAGGATGTACTCCTATCCTAACATGCATTGTATCTCTGAATAGTAAAATAGGAAAAAGTATTTTAAAACCAGTCTGCTGTTGCAGAGGGTGTATAACTTAGAGTGAAAGTCAGCATATAGCCAATGTTGTAACTAGAGCTTGAAATTTAGTTTAATATTGAACAAATCCTCTACTATTAACGGAAATTCCCAGAGGCTTCTTAACAGAAGGATGACATACATACATACATAAACTAATTTTATTGTAGATGAGCAAAGGTCTGAACAAATTGTGGGGTAAATCCGCACTTTCTGCATTTCTTTTACCTTGCTTTGGCAACCATCCGAAGAAGGAATGCTACACACGGTTAATTAGTCTTTAGTGCTTACTCCTTGCTAGAAAAGGATGAAAAGTCAAGTGAAAACAAGGAAAAGGTGGATCTCTGAAAACAGTCTGAAGGTTTCAATTGAAATTGAAGCAGAACAAAATATGTAGAAAAGTGCATAGTATGAGAAAAAGTTGCAGAATAGTTAAATGGCTTTCCATTAAAGAGTAAAAGGTATACATAAAGGTCTCAGAGTTTCATGTGTCTTTATAGGTAGAATTTGAAATTCATTCTATCCCCGTACATAATGCAAGATAAGATAAATAAGGTATAGGAAGATAAACGTTGCAAAAAGCCAAGAGTAAAAAAAAAACACTTGATTTTATGTCGCAAAGTAGAACCACAAAAAAGGTATGGTGAGTAGACATGTTGGGATGGAATGAGTAGATTTTTAGGTTGTACTTGTAGCAGTAGAGCTAATCGGAAGGGATGTGAATGTGACTAAACTCCGAGGGCAATTCCGCTACTTCTTCCCAAGGCTCAGGTGTGTAAGTCAGAAGTAATTCCTTTTCGTTTGTTTTCACTTCAATTTACTATCCTCGAGTCTTATTTCCCTTCGTGTTTAACCCTTTCCTCGTTGCAGCAGAACCAATTCTTATCCAGTAGAGAGGGATTCTTTGTAGGGGATACGTAGCTACGACGTGGCAGGCTCTCATTTACCAGATGATCTCTAACGACGGAACAAGCATTCACACCTGAACGTAGGATATTTAATGCTTCGAGAAAGATATGTAAGGAACATTTTACTCTTTAATTGCACAAAATATGGGTATGAAGTTCATTAAGTCGGACAGAAAGTATACTTTTTGTAGGGTTAGTTGCTACAGGCCAATTGCTAATGGTGGAATGCTTTCAAATTTAAAAAGAAGATTGAGATAAGCTTGTATTCGGTTTATAGAGGGGAGATTCGTAGGAATATTATTAAGGGGTTTAATCGAAATCCAAACACGGTATAGCAAGCACATGATAAGCTTATTTTTAATGCAATAATCAGCGATTAGAATTTAAGTTCATTGAGAATTATTATTTAAACAGTAATGATAAATAAAATTCGATTTTTTTCTCCCTATTTCCTGTAGAAAATACCACCCTTTCTTTCAAATACGGTTTTTATCATGGGATGTTTATACTGCAGCCGTAACGATGTTGATCTAGAGTAGAGAACCATTGGAAACAAAAGGAAGGAAAGAAACGCTCAGAGATTAGACTGTTTGTCGATCAGAATCGATTGGTGTGATTTTAAGTGTTCAGTACTTGAAAGGATATTCTATAAGAAAGAGGATGACCGAAGAAAGTAAATCCTTAGTTGTTATCGTAGGCTAAAAAAGACATTGACATAAGGCGAAATAGAAAGAGATATATGTTGAAGAATTTAGAAAGAGAGATGCAAAATGGATTTGTTCACAAGACCACCTCATGTTACATCATTTGTTTTCATCCAGAAAAATATCCATTCTTGGAGACGACAATAGTTAGAAGTAACCTTTGTCTGTTTATAGAGAGAGAGAGTTAGAGAGGAGTGAGCATTATACATACGTGTAGAGATACTTAAGAGCTGCGATTTCTTTTTGAAAAAATGTAAATGCAAAGTGTAACTATCCGTGTTTCCCTACCAGAAGGGATTTAAAATGCTACTTAAATGACACAAAGTTGGGACATAAATGTCGGTCTGAATTCGAAGTTAGAGCAATAAAGGAGATGATATGGATTTTGTTGTTATGACCTGGGATAAAGGGGTAAGTAAGACGAAGCTTAAATGGGATGTGTCTCTTACAGAAAGTATAACAATGATAATACTCTTGTACATAAGAATAGTGAAAAATAAAACAGCAACCTATCCTCACATCTTTTTGTATTATGTATTCCAGTTCATCCTCTCTCTTCCTTCTCTACTTCTTAGACATTTGCATTTTCCATCTCAACTTATTCTTTCTGATTCTGAGGAATTACAAAATCTTCTTTCTTATGTTCTGCTTAAACAGGAAACAAGATCTTTAGAGTGATCTGTAGAAAATCTCCTTTCGGATTGAAATCCTAGAGAAAAAAGCTTCTGAAGGAATGAAATGACGGGTAAATAAGCACAAAGGCTGTTTCTTTGATGCTCTTTGCATTTTTTAAATAGTTCATTTGTAAATGCATATCTTGTAAATACCTGTTTACGTCTTAGTTCTTATTTATCTCTGAAATGTATTTGCATTTGAACAGAAAATGCTTTGAAAATTGTAATACTCGGATTTATCTCCTTAATTCTTAAATTTAGAGCACTTGTAGAAACTATAATTAGCTATTTATTGGCTGAATACATAGCTTTAAGTACTCATATCGGTATCTTTATGTCAATTATTCCATTTGACCTCATTTTTATTTCATTTAAGAGTTTGGTGGTTAAATTCTAATTAGTTCTAGAAAAATTCGTTATGACTTATTGGGCCGTTTGGTTTAAAGTTGGTTGATTTGTATGAACACAATATTTTCATTATAAAAGAGGTATCTAGAAAAATAAAAGTCCCTTGTCATATCATAAACAATAATTCTCATCATACTGACAAGGTTTTCACCCCAGCCAGGATCGCCACTCTCTCCCTCAGTTACTTACACTGTATGGACGGCAGATCTACCAAAAGAATCAAAACCGATATCTTGTCAACAAAGTTGTTGTTCTTATTCAACAAGATCTCGGTTCGCTTTCACCAACTCACATCAAAAATACATAGAAATAGAGATATACATCAGAACTAGATAGGAAGCTGGTAATCTTACAAAGAAAGTAAGTTTGTAGTTTTTTGTATCAGAAACAGTACAAGTTGTCAGTTGATAGAATAGCTATCTCAACATATTGAATGTTCACAAGTTCACTTGAGTTGGGGGCAGCATTAACTCTGCTGACAACGAAAAATAGCGGAAGGAAAAGTAAAAAAAGACGGAAAGTCAACTAATTCTCAACTACAACTTGTACAGGCTACTTTTACCTATTAATTGTGTATAAATAATGTGTAAAATTTCACTATAAAAGCTATTGGTGTCTCTGGGTTAGTAATAATAATAGCTTATATATCACATAAATGGTTTTTGATACTCAAATATAATCTTATGAATTTATCACAAAGTATTAAAAAATTTCAAAATATAGAATTTGTAAAAGAATCTATGACCAAATTAATACAAACTAGCATTTTACTAGTAATTTCAATTCACTAACGTTTTTTCTTCATGACAATGAAAATGTTTTAAACAGTAAAAAATTACAAACCCTTGCTTCATTCCGTTACATAGTTGAGAGGTTGATTAGATATTATTGCAATTTTTAGTTAAGTTAGTAACAAGAGTAGATGGATGGACAATTGGACATCATTAAAGAAGAAGGTAGAGGTAAAAGACATGGAGATAGTAAAAGCAGTTAAAAGAGAGTCTAGTTGTGTGGCAGAGAAAGTTAAGAAGAAAGTGGAGTTAAAAAGAGAAAGTAAAAAAGAAAGAAAAGCCATTGCTATTTCTTGAAATGTTTCTTGCTACCTCCCATTTAGACCAATATTAACTACATTACGAAACTAATACACTATTCATCCCCTAAGTGCAGTCTCATTTCAGTTGAAAACCTTTCCATTTCTTGAGAATAGTCCGACACAGCCAAACTGCCTCCCTCTTATCCTTCTTTCTCTTTCCTCTCACAAATACACCACTACACACACTTTAAGACTCCTCTACTTTACCTCTCCTTGTCTTTACTACTGACTCTAGAAGAATGTTTGCTCTCAGTTTCTTAAGGCTCAATGGATTTGCCACTCCATTGGATTGGGCCCTTTGTATTGTGTGTATCCCTCCTAACCTAAATATTCCAACAATCCAGCAAGTTTATATTCCATTTTCAGGCTTTTTAAATCAACTGTCTTTGCCTTCATGTCAGTTCACCCGTCGTAGTTCTTTTTAAAACAATTCGTATGTATCAAACTCACTATCTGGCCTACTTTTGTTTGTTTGGTGATGAGCTACTTATTACTTGCTTTTTTAATTAGATTAAGAAAAGTCTAAAATAACAGTGTGTACGGAATTATCAAAGAGGATTTTTTTCAGTTTGATGGATAATTACTCGAGGTTTATGTCAACTGTCATTTGCACTACTAGCATTTCAAGAGGATTTGTTTGAAGTAGTGAAACTTCTTTTACTGTTTTTAATTTGCTTTGTTGGAGTTTTCATAAAGTTAGGAGTTTATCATTCAACACATTATTTTTTGAAAAAAAAGTGTTGAAAGAAAAACGAATGCTTGATGAGAATTCTACGCTTGAGATTTTGCAAGAACAGGTCAAGGGAGAAATAGAATTGTCAAGTTAGGAATCCCAGCTTAAAGATACCCCTCATTGGAATGTCAGTCTATTCTCATTAAGCTTAAATGAAGACGAGACAAGAACACTACCACAGAGACTAGAACACGTAACAAGGCATCACAAAGTACTAAGAGTTTGAAAGACAAGAAGAAATATGTTGCCCCTCTGGATTGCACCTTCCATCCAAAATCCAAAGCTCAAGACAGACAAGACCCAAGAGAAGGGTACAAATTGACAGATCCCATGGTGGCATGTCATATCAATCGCGTATTATCACTTCAAGGGGTTCTTTTAATGTATGAAAAGGATAGAATGACAACACTTTGTGTTGTTGGACCATATCCAGTATATTTTGGAAACTGACTACAGTTTTTTATGTTCGTTACAAAAACCCTTACATCACGGGGAAAAATATATACCTAAGTGTGATTGGGTAATTCCAAGCTGAAATTCTTAACCAAAATAAAATCCTCAAATACAAGTTAACTTTATATTACTCACAACAACACCTACACTTTCAAACTAACTTTTTGTGTCTAGGATAAAAATGGGTAAAATCCAACTAAAAGTAACATCTTGAGAGGGCAAAAACTGCAGAAGATTGAAACGGCCCTATGGAAATTTTAAAAGTTTTTGCAACTGCAATAAATCAATCGAGTTTATTTTCTTTGGAATTGAAGTTTTGTAATATAGTGGCGAAGTTTAAGTTCGTAGATTACATTTCTTCCGGAAATTCAATTCAATTAAAAAATGACCTCGACACTATTATTGCGAAAACTTTCTTTCAGCACGTTATGACTTTCTCTCCTAAGGTAAATTCTTAAAGCAAAATCCTTCCCAAAAGGCAATTGATAGGATAGATTTTAACTAAACTTTTTAATGTTTTAACCCAGACGTGTTCTTGCACGTTCTAAATTCTTAATTAAATTGTTTATTAATCTTTAATCTAATTCATAGGTCTAGGTGTATGCATCTACATGTAGAGATTTGGCTTTCTTGTTCAGTTAAATGGAAGTGAGGCTAATAAAATACAACTTATTTTTATTTTGGTATGAAATGCTTCGTTTTAGATCCTTTTTTAAAATGTATTTACATTTGTTTCAAGCATGTTTTAAAACTTATTGAATAAACTGAATTCGAAATGATTTCACAATATTTAAAAAATATATGCAACTAATAAAAATTCTAGATAATTTTAAAAACACCGGAATATGGAAAGTTGGTTATACATAAGCAATGTAATTGATATCAGATAAAGTATAATATTAATACATAGGTAATGCATTAATTTTTTTCCACCAACTTTACCGAAGAAACTTC
Organism: Isotoma decorata; assembly: GCA_034698605.1. NCBI lineage: Eukaryota > Metazoa > Arthropoda > Collembola > Entomobryomorpha > Isotomidae > Isotoma > Isotoma decorata. The sequence goes on from JAQGBU010000247.1 coordinate 42,470, forward strand.
TATCTCAACAGTTACGACACTGACACCATGGAACATGAGTTAAAAGAGCTTACGAAGAGTTAGTAATGGATGGTATCATAAATATTTCATCCGTGTGATTGTTTATTGATAGAATAAGAGCAAAATGCCTTTGGAAGAGGATAGCGTGTACTTTCTCCACTAAACCAACTTCACTGCTTTGAACTAACAAGGAACTCGACTCACTACGAATTTAAGCTTAAGGTGGAGTTCGTCGTAATTAGCTCCCATAAGGCCGCAATGTTAATTTCAAGCTCCTATTTCTCCGGTGATA